>CAODLS010050673.1:0-13242 GCA_948243855.1 Flueggea neowawraea | reverse complement strand
TTGTGCTTAGAGCCGATGATAATGGTGAAGGTGGTACTTTTGCTTTGTATTCATTGCTTTGTCGCCATGCGAGAATTAGTTCCCTACCCAATTGCCAGCTTGCTGATGAGGAGCTATCAGAGTACAAGAGAGATGGGTCTGCTTCAAATTTTAAGATTGGTTTTGGGTCCAACTTGAAATCAACTTTAGAGAAGTGTAGGTGGGTGCAGAGGATGTTACTTATTTTGGCTGTGATTGGGACTTGTTTGGTAATTGGAGATGGAGTGCTTACACCTGCAATTTCTGGTATTCTTTTTTGTGGTTATGATTTTTGTGAGTTTCGGATTTAGTTTATGTTGGTAATTTTTAAGATTGAGAATAATTTAATTTTTGGTTGTTTCTGCAGTCTTTTCAGCAGTTTCTGGGCTTGAGCTTTCCATGTCAAGAGAGCAACATCAATGTAAGTTTTCTTTCTTTTTTTTCCCCCTTTTATTCTTGAGCATACAAATGCCTTGAGTTTGATTTTCACAACCTATTACCACATAAAAACAACTAGCGTTCTCTTATTTTAGTTTTTATTCGTGTTGAAACGGTTTAGTTATCTTGTCTAAAAATTTTTGATATTATGAACTGATTATGTTTCAGTCTTTGGTATTTCTGAATAAATTAAGGTTCAAATAATGACATTTGGAAAAACATAGACCAGCAAAATGTCACAAGAATTCTTCTGTTTACTGGTGAACATAAAGTTGCAGTTGCACCAAGAAGCAATTTTTCATGGTTGGTTGAAGCATATCGCCATAATATCATCAGCATCTCTATCATGTGTATGCTGATATTGCATCTAGCATTTTTTTAAAGAACAGAATATACGCGGTAAGAGCAGCCGACTGTAGTTAGATTACTTGCATCTCCTTTTCTAATGCGTCATATTCAGACAGGGAAAATTTGTGAACTTTTAGGCTTTATCTACCTCCATTTGTAGTGAGCAGACGTGAAGTTACTAGAAAAACGAAGGTGTACCTAATTTTTGACAGCAGCATATACTGTTGCGGGTCCCTCAGGTATATAATTGAGACAAACTTCCTGGACTAATCAAAGTCAAATCACTATCAAGCTAATAAAATATGATTACTTTCGTAATAAAAAAAGATCAAGTTGATAAGTATCCATTTTTAAAATAAATTAGTGATGCAGCGTGTGGCCAAGTAAAGAAGTTCAGGTCTACAATTTAAAAGATTACAACATAAAGTTTTGCCTTTTTAAAGTTAAGATGCCATCGTAGTGCGGAGAAAAAAGTAATTTGGTTTGGATAAGACAATGAATAAGAAACATTATGGAATAACCTGGTGAGATAAGCTTTTTTATCTCTTTAGGTTCTCTAATTAGTATGGTCAGCCTCAGCCTGGTCAAATCAAGTTGAATCCATGAATGTGAGAGTCCACTATGAGGCATACTATCATGATAATGATACCAAACCTTTCCACCATCTTTTGCTGTCCAAGCTTTGTAATAGATGAAGCTGTTACCGTTTTTAATTGACCACTGCTTTGGTCAATCTTTTTTTTAACCTAAGTTATGTGGTCAATCATCTGTCTTAATTTTAATTTCAACTGCAACTACTAAGACGCGTGCATGTCTTGCTTGCTTACAGTGTTGAGACCTGAATACTGTTATCAAGGTTCAGCTTAATGTGTATTTAGATATAGGTGATCTGTATTTATATATGATAAGCAAAGTAGCTTATCTGCTTTGTTTTTCTATATGGTGTCTTTTAGTAATTATCTGCCATTCTTTTTGCTATGTGGGGAGAATGTTGTCTCCACTGGTCTTTACTTGGATTTAGAAGCGTGATGTTTCCTGACCTCAGCTGCAATATTTTCACAGTAGATACGTTCTTGTTATTCTTTTTTGAGGTCGTATGAAGCATGGAAAACTTACTGTTATGTTCCTTTGCTGTTTGTTTGCTAGAAAATTCTGCTAGATTTTAATCAGAAAGAACAAAATACATTTTCTTGTCTGTTGAAGCAGGGGAATTACAAGCTTAATATCCTATTTCCTCAAAGTTTATTGATTCTGCAGATGTGGAACTTCCAGTTGCTTGTGCCATACTCGTATTTTTGTTCGCCCTTCAACATTATGGAACCCACCGTGTAGGATTCCTATTCGCACCTGTGGTAGTAACATGGCTACTATGCATCAGTTCTATTGGTGTGTACAATATCGTGCACTGGAACCCCCATGTCTATCAGGCACTATCTCCATACTACATGTACAAATTCTTGAAGAAGACTCAAAGGGGAGGTTGGATGTCACTGGGTGGGATTCTGTTGTGCATGACAGGTGCGACATTATGACACTCTTTCCTTTACCATTTATATATAAGTTTCACTTTGCCTTGCTCATGGACATTGTGTGTAATTCAGGCTCGGAAGCTATATTTGCTGATCTTGGGCACTTTTCACAGTTGTCAATCCAGGTAATTCTCACTAATTATTTCTAATTTTCCCTACATGTGTTGAATCAATGTGTCAATGAACTCCTTTAATACAAATCCACCTTTACAGATTGCTTTCACCTTCATGGTATACCCTTCATTGATCCTCGCATATATGGGACAAGCAGCATATCTTTCAAGGCATCATATAATCGATACTGACTACCGAATTGGTTTCTACGTTTCTGTTCCTGGTAAGTCATCGGTCCTTTTCCGCTTTTTGAATCACCACTTGATTTGATCTACTTAGTTTTTAACTAATAAAATGCTAATTCTGTCATTTTAGAGAAGATAAGATGGCCTGTTCTGGCAATTGCCATACTAGCAGCGGTGGTGGGAAGTCAAGCCATCATCACAGGAACCTTTTCAATTATCAAACAATGTTCATCTTTAGGTTGCTTTCCACGGGTAAAAATTGTCCATACCTCGTCAAAAATACACGGCCAGATCTATATTCCAGAGATCAACTGGACTTTAATGCTATTATGCTTGGCTGTTACCGTTGGTTTTAGAAACACAAAGCACATGGGCAACGCATCAGGTACCATTCAAAAGTTTATGATACTTTGAATATCTTTGTTAGTCTATTACTATAATATGAACGTGCATTTAACTAATAGTTTAGTAATACTGTCACTCACATCTTTTTCCGATCTTTGACAGGTTTGGCAGTTATAACTGTCATGCTGGTAACAACCTGCCTAATGTCACTGGTTATTGTTTTATGCTGGCATAAGCATGTCTTCCTAGCCATTTGCTTTATATTCTTCTTTGGCTCCATTGAAGCTCTTTACTTCTCAGCATCCCTTATCAAGTTCCTCGAAGGTGCTTGGGTACCTGTCGCCCTGTCATTTATATTCCTTCTTGTTATGTATGTTTGGCGCTATGGAACGCTCAAGAAGTACGAATCTGATGTTCAAAATAAGGTCTCAATCAACTGGCTACTCAGTCTCGGTCCGACTCTAGGTATAGTTCGTGTCAGGGGAATTGGCCTCATACATACTGAGCTAGTGTCTGGGATCCCAGCTATCTTCTCTCACTTTGTCACCAACCTTCCAGCTTTCCACCAGGTAGTTGTTTTCCTTTGTATTAAATCTGTGCCAGTGCCACATGTTAGACCTGAAGAAAGGTTCCTGGTAGGAAGAGTTGGTCCAAGGGTGTACCGCCTCTACAGATGCATTGCACGATATGGCTACCGCGATGTTCACAAGGATGACATCGAGTTCGAGAGAGATCTTGTTTGTAGCATTGCGGAATTCATCAGGTCAGAGAAGTCTGAATCCACTATAGGAATAGAAGATATGGGTGAAGATGAAAGAATGGCGGTAGTTGGAACTCTGTCGTCAAGTTTTGAACGCGTTAAGCTGTGTGAAGATGATACAGACTGTTCTGACACGCCAGGCACTTCAGAGCTGAAGGAGATCAAATCTCCTGAGAGGTCGAAGAAAAGAGTAAGGTTCGTCGTTCCAGAGAGTCCTCGGATCAACAGAGAAGCGCAGGAAGAGTTGCGAGAGCTGATGGAAGCGAGGGAAGCAGGAATGGCATTTATACTCGGGCACTCATATGTTAGAGCGAAGAGGGGATCTAGTTGGACGAAGAAAGTTGTGATCAATTACGGTTATGATTTCCTCAGAAGAAACTCCAGAGGACCGAGGTATGCTTTAAGCATACCTCATGCATCAACACTAGAAGTTGGTATGATCTACTACGTATAATTCTGGTATATAGAATAGCTATGTAACCAAAAAAGAGTTTCTGGAATTCAGTGTTGTAAATGATAGCAACGACAACCGCGTTCATCCCTGTAAATTTATAGAGCCGTTAGTGATTATGAGGCCTGTCATAGTGATATTAGTGGTTCAGTTTTAAATGCCCATTTTCAGTACTAATAAATTGGGAGTTTGATTTCCGGTGACAGCAAATATAATGACTCATGAAAAAAAGAATACAGATATATGCAGATTAACAGAAACATCTGAACTATTTTCTTTGTTATAAGCAATGGTTCTTTGCAAAACACTTGTAATCATTTCATATCCTCGAAACAATTCTGGAAATTTGTAAAGTTCTTTCTTTTTTCTTTTCTCAATTGGTGGAGACCAAAAATTTCAACTCGATACAGAGCAGCGCATAACACTAACAAAACATGCTTGTTTTTAGGGGTGGGCATAAACCAGGTCGGGTCACCCCCTAAATTTTCAGTCCAACCGACCGGATTGAAGGTCTGGCCCAGGCTGGCCCATCCAAAAGAGCAGGCCGGTCCGCATGCCTCTTTTTTAATATTAATATTCTATATTTTTTATCAAAATATAATTTAATATATACTTTATTATATAAATTATACTTTAATAAATACTAAAAAATTCTTAAATTTATAATTGACATCATTTTTACTAACTTATAATATATAATACATCAAATTAATATTAATATACTATATTATATATATATATAATATAAAAATTATATATAATATATATTCAGGCTAGACCGGACCAGACCAGGTCGTTGGGCCAACCTTTAAACCCAGACTTGGCCCTATTTTATTTAAAAATAGGCGGGTCAAGCTGCAGATGAGAAATTATTAGCTCAACCCGACCATTTTTTCGGGTATGAGCCTAAATGCCCACCCCTACTTGCTTTCGAATAAGAACTTGCAAAATTTTGGAAATGATGTGTAGATAGGGCGACCCAGTGGTCAAGAAACAAAGTGTTTGGAGAGAAGAGGAAGCATAAAAAATTACTTCTAATTGATTTTCCCAAAAAAAAAAATTAAATGTCCTTTTTCCCTCAAGCTAAGCATTCAAATAGCATATTTGTAATACTATTTAACACATTATAGTTTTACAAATTTAAAAAAATGTTACATTTTTTATTTCTTATTATGTAATTTATTTAATTTTATTCTCTGCAATGAACTTTTGTCATCTATTGTCCTATTTTGACCAAAATCAAGTACCATCTTAAAATTGTGGGACAACAGGCCCTATGCTCGTGGGCTAAAGAATGTATATGCAATGTACAGGCTCACTGTCTCTATATCAACCCATTTGCATTAACCAAACAAGCTTCAGCAGTGTTTCCATGAGTAGAATTTGTTACTACTTACTAGGTTTGAGAAATGGCACTGCACGTTGGGTCTATGTGGTTTGGTATCTTCTATTAAGGTTGACAATTTTGAACAGGATCCGTTTAAATGACACGACTCGACACGAAATAAAATGGGTTTGAATTTGTCATAAACGGGTTCAAACACAGAAAAAATGAGATTAAATGAGTTCAATCCGTTTAACATAACCGGGTTAAGCGGGTTAACCCACTTACGACACGACCCTTTTACAATTTTTTTATGAAATATTCAATTTATTATTCTTATTATGTGTGTATATATTGTATTATACAAGTGCAAAGAAAGAAGATATGAAGATTATTAAAAATGATAATTATGTTTATGGATAATGAAATTTATTAAAAAATTGTTTAATATTTTATGTCGAGAATTATAACTTTTTAATAGACTTTGTAATTTTAGTTATTTTGTATTTGATTTACCTTGATTTAGAATATTATCGTGTTGGTGGATATTACAAACCTATATTTATTGTTTTAGTTCAAGTTATTTTAGTATTAATTATGTATTTGTTTGTGTATTATAAATATGTTAAACGTGTTAAATAAATTAAACGTGTTAAATAGGTTAAACGTGTTAAATGGATTTTATCGTTTTAAACAGGTTAAACGTCTTAACCCGTGACGTGTTAACAATAAACGGGTCGTGTTGTATTAACCCGTTAAATATTCGTCTTGTGTTCAGGTTGGCGTTAAACATGTTAGGGTTGTAAAAGAGTCAACCCATTTAAAATTCGGGTAATAAACGGGTTGATTCGTTTAGGCACAACATGACCGGAATTACCATCCCTATCTTCTATTCTAAAATTTGAAGTTGTAATTACGCAATACACGTAGAAAAGTTTGCAATATTTATTCCGTACAGACAAGTTATGCTTATGAAGAATACATTTTGCAATATTTCGTCCGCAAGCACGTGACTTTAAGATTCACGGATATGTATTTTCAAATTTACGGAGTTTTGTTTATATGTTGTTGGTTTGTGCTGATGTTTTCTGTATTTTCAAATTCAAAGCGTCTTGTTTATGTTTTGTTTATATACTGTTTATATGTTTTTTCTTGTTTATATATTGATTGAATGTTGTTTATGTATTGTTGATATCTTATTTGTATATTGTTCACATGTTGTTTATATGTTGAAAACAATATATAAATGAATTTGTAACTTATATGTTGTTGATTTGTTGTTTATTTATTGTTTACATATTATTGATATCTTGTTTATATGTTGCTTTCAACATATAAACAACATATAAACAAAATATCAATAATATATAAACAATATTCAATTTTTAAAACAAAAAAAAACAACATTTAAACAACATATAAACAAGTTCAAAAAATAAATAAATTTTAAACAAATTATAAACAAGTTTTAAACAAATGTAATTTATAAAATTGGTGGCATACGCACATAATTTTGAAATTTCTACTAAAATATTGAAAGTGGACCGCATAAATCTGTAAATTGCAAACTTGAGCTACGTGTATCTGAAAATGACCCAAATTTAAATCCAACCTTCTAACAGGTTCAAAGACTGAAGTCTTAACTCAAAAAGATCTAAAACTATTGTAATACCCCATATTTTTGGATAATTATTTAAATAAATTTGGGTAAAATTTTGAATTTCTATTTTGGTGATTGAAGGGTTAATTTTATGTTTAAGATGTTAATTGAGTAATTAATGAAGTTTAGAAGTGATTTGGAAGTGAAAAATTGTTGGAAATTGAAAAAAAAAATTGGAAAATACAACCGGACGACCAATCGTCCGCTGTTGGGTTGCAAAACTGCATGTTGTTGCCGCTGGAATTGCTGTCTTTTGTGCGTGTTGAGTTGTCGTATGTGCGCGTGCCTCAGACCATCATCGAACGACATGTCGTTTGAGCCTGGTGCACCGAAAGCACGTGCGTTCACGCGAAGGAACCGAATGGCATGTCGTTGCCCACTGTCGTCCGCGCCTCCCACCTGTCTTTCACGAGTGTGTGGCAGCTGAGGCATAAGTGAAACGACATCTTGTAACACCCTTATATCTTATGACGTATAGCGTAAAATTTTAAACCAATAGAAAATAAACATGTAGCATATCAGGCATCATACATAAAGTCATATAAACAAAAACATTTAATATAATATATCCATATACATTCACCGTACTACAAAACGTTACACGTGTAAAACTAGCAAAATGCAAATGAGGAAGAGGAGGGAGCACATAGCATCAGCCGACCGACCTGTGATGAGCTGATGTCTATCCTCTGGAAGCTATCTACAACCAAAAATGTATCTTCACCTATGACTTGAAAAAATATTTACGCTTTATGTGAGTTGCAACTCAATGAGTATAAACCATCATAGATCAAATCCAAGTAAGCACAAATATTAATTATATAACCAAATAACTGCAATATATAAACATGTGCATATGACTATGTACTCCATTTTATTTGTTGTGACCAAGCAAGCCGAGTACAGCTCCGAGATTCCTGTATATCTGTATAGTTGTCTGGCCAACATCGTATGAAATTGACCCGGAGGTCCAGTATGAATTTGACTCGTAGGTTCAATATGAATTTGACCCGTAGGTCCAGTATGAAATGCGAATACAAGAGCTAGATGGTCACAACTCCTTTATTAAGTCCAATATGTATGCGACAACATCTATTCATATAACCAATATGCATGTAATGCATTCCAATCTGTATACATAATCAACATTCTATGTATATCCATATAATAAATCATAAGCAATTCACAACTTATAGCATATGATACATATAAGCAAGTAATCATACATTTATCCACATATTCACATCCAGAGAATCATTTTAGCGAGTACGTACATGTATACAAATCATATAACACACATTTGAATTTAGTCTTAAGTTTATAATCACCTGCTTAAGATAGATAATCCGAGCTGTGAACCTGATCCTGCATCATTTCTACTGCTCTAGGTCCTATAGTATATAATCATATTAGTTCTAATCCCTATTTCTTTATGCAATGCATGTTTATGCATGAAATGCATAGAACTAATAAATTTAAAATCTCATTATTATCACTGAACACATCATATTAATTTCTACACAACTGGTGTTACAGATCTCCAAAAATATTTATGCCTATTTTCTCGAAAAAAAAGACATCTTAATATTTCTTTCAATATAAATTATTAATTCTAATTCAATTCCTACACTTTCAGACAAATTTCCAAAAATAGGGGTTTTGCTGCCTACTTTTGTACTTGGACAAAATGGACACTATCAAGTATTCTAGAAATATTTCATTCATTTCATATCAAAATTTAATTATGTAAACTGGGTTTTAAACTAGACATATATATATTTCCATTCATATAAATATTGTTTCCTAATTCAATCTGTAAAATATATGGTAATTTTACAAATTCGAACCTGGAGCTGGAACTGGGCAGACCGACCTATGTCCAGTATTTCAACAACGGTTTGAGATATTCAAATCCAAATTGAACAAAGTTAATTTCTTTAGAAACTAGACACATATATATGTATTCATACCAAATTTCACATTTTTATACCAACCATATAAGTCATACTTTTTAAAGACAAACAAGAAAACTAATCAGATTGCTATATACATATAGCTAATGAGTTTGTTTAATCTTCAATTTGATTAATTAGGACATGAATAAATCATCAATTCCATACCTTAATTACTAACAGAAAATCTTAAAATGTTATGATGAAATAAGTTAAGCAACTAAGGATTAGAAGAAATAAAGATTATTACCTTAAAACTTCTTTGGTGGAACTTGATTATGAACTTGGATAGAATTGTAACAAGAGGTTAGAGATTTTTTTTTAAGATTCTTCCCGAGGCTTTGACTGAATTGAAAGAATGATTAATTTTTTATACATTTTTAACCTACTTAACTTTTCATTTTTTTCCTTTTAGTCCTTTCATCTTTCTTCTTTTTCTTTTGATCCTTGTTCTTTCTTTTATATTGTACTTTCATCTCATTTCTTTACTCTATTATCTTTTTCATCCTAACATGTTATTCACAAAATACATTTCATTTTCAATTAAGTCCTTTAATCTTGCTCTAAATAAAATATAAAACTACATGTTTGGCCGAAACACGTTGCGACTATGCGGTTGTACCAAATAATTATTTACCACTAATTCCTTATCAATTTATCTTAACTTGTACTAATAATTAACTACTACCAAAGTATAATGATGCTTATGGAATGCATGTACGTGTATGTATATATCATATGAATGTTTTATGTTAAATATGCATGTGAATATGTAACCGGATCAAGGATGTGACAATTGTCCCCCTCTATAAGAATTTGTCCTCAAAATTCCATACCTGTGTCAGCAAACAAATAAGGATACTTTTTCCTCATCTTCTCTTTTGTTTCTCATGTAGCTTCTTTTGTAGAATGATTCTTCCATATGACTTTAACTATCGGTATCTCACAATTTCTCAACTGTTTAACCTTATAATCACCAATTGACATAGGCTCTTCTATATAACTCAAATTATTAGAAATCTCAATGGCTTGATCTTTTAACACATGTGTAGGATCTGAACGATACCTCCTAAGCATGCTAACACGGAAAACATTATAAATCTGAGAAAGTTCTTTGTAATCTCATACGACCCAATATACCTCGAACTTAATTTTCCTTTGTTGCCAAATCTAAGTACTCCTTTCCATGGGGGAACCTTTAAGAATATCTTCTCACCAACTTGATATTCCATTTCTATTCTATGTTGATCAGCATAGCTCTTTTGATGATCTTGTACTACTTTTAACCTGTTTTTCACAATATCTATCTTGTCTACTGCATTTTGAACAATATTTGGCCCTTATAAGATTGTTGCGCCTTCTTTATCCCAGTATAATGGACTCCTACACTTTCTTCCATTTAAAAGCTTCATATGGCGCCATACCAATACTACTATGAAAATGATTATTATAAGCAAATTCCATCAAGGCAATATACTCATTCCACACACCTTTGAATTCAAGAACACACGCCCTTAGCATTTCTTCTAAAGTTTGAATTGTCCTTTTAGATTGTCCGTCAGTTTGAGGATGGAATGTTGTACTGAAGTTTAATCTTGTGCCCATGGCTGTTTGGAAAATTTTCCAAAGTCGAGAAGTGAATCTCAGATCTCTGTCTGAAACAATAGAAATAAGGATACCATGTAACTTCAAAATTTCTTCAATATATATTTTTGCTAAATGCTCTAATGTACAACCCCACCGAATAGGTAGAAAATGAGCTGACTTTGTAAGACGATCAACTATCAGCCAAACTGCATCACTTCCTTTCTGTGTCCTTGGTAATCCCAATACAAAATCTATAGTAATATGATCCCATTTCCAAATTGGTATAGACAACGAATGTAACATACCTATCGACAACTGATGTTCTGCCTTAACTTGCTGGCAAGTTAAGCATTTAGAGATAAATTTTGCTGCATCTTTCTTCATTATAGGCAACCAGTAATACGATCGTAGTGTATTATACATTTTTGTCGTACCCGAATGCATAGCATATGTCGCATTGTGAGCTTCATCTAATATTTCCCGATGCAAGTCATCGACATCAGGGACACAAAGTCGGGTACCCAACATCAATATGTCATTTTGCATCACAAATGGAGTATCAACACCTTGTCTCATTTTGTCAATAATTTCCATCAATTTGACATCCTATGTTGCGCTTGCTGGATTTTGTCTCTCAAAACACCTTTCGTGTTCATATGAAATTTGGCATTCATACTTCTTAAAGATAATAAATCCAAGAATAAAGAAACCTGTAGATGCGCGATATTGCTACTTGACTTCCGGCTCAGTGCATCTGCTACAACATTTGCTTTTCCTGGATGGTATTCAATTGTACAATTATAATCTTTTAATAGTTCAATACACCTCCTCTATCGCATATTTAGCTCTTTTTGACTCATAAAATACTTTATACTTTTATGATCTGTATATATCTGAAATGTCTCCCCGTATAAGTAATGTCGCCAGATTTTGAAGGCAAAACCCACAGTGACTAACTCCAAATCAAGAACAGGATAAGTGACTTCATATGGTCGTAACTATCATGAAGCATAGGCTATAACCTTTCCATGTTGCATAAGAACACAAGCAAGCCCTTGATATGAGCATGTATATAACAAACTCTCAGGTACCCGTTGGTATACTGACGCTGTAGTCAAACAATGTTTCAATTCATCAAAACTCTTTTGACAAGCATCATTCCACCGAAAAGGATTATTCTTCCGAAGCAATTTAGTCAACGGTTTAGCAATAATGGAAAATCCCTCGACAAATCATCTGTAGTACCCTGTCATACCGAGGAAACTTCGAACCTCTGTAACAATATTTGGTACCTCCCAATTTAACATTGCCTCTACCTTTTCAGATCAACCTCTATACCTCGTCTAGAAACAACATGTCCCAAAAATACTATGTGATCTATCCAGAATTCACATTTACTCAGTTTGGCATAAAACTGTTTTTCTCGTAATATCTATAACATGACTCTCTAATGACTGATGCTCCTTTGAACTCTTTCAATATACCAATATATCATCAATAAAAATAATAACAAAGTTATCCAGAAAAGGTTGGAATACCTTATTTATCAGTGCCATAAATGCAGTCGGAGCATTTGTTAAACCAAAACGCATAACCAAAAATTCATAATGCCCACACCAGGTTCAAAATGTTGTCTTTGGAATGTCATCTTTAGCAATCTTTAGTTGATGATAACCCGATCGAATATATATCTTTTAAAACACTTGTGTGCCTTGTAACTGATCTAATAAATCATCAATTCGTGGCAACGGGTATTTGTTCTTTACTGTCACTTGGTTCAACTTCCGATAGTCTATTGATGTATGCTAAATTTACACATTAATTCAAGCAAGAAATTATCTATTTTCATCCTATAAATCATTCTTTTGTGGTGAAATTCTTATAAATTTTGTGATGTTTTTAGGATGAGATAAATTGAAGTAAATGAGTTGAAAAAAGTGCAAAAGAGATGCAAAAGGGAAATGCCTCAAACAATCCCATGAAAGCTTAAAGAAAAATGAAGAATTGTTGAAGGAAAGGAGAGTCATGACCGTGGTGAAGGAGTGTCACAGCCATGACAAGCTGAACAAGTGAAGAAAACTGTCCAAATTAGTGTCACGGCCGTGACACTAATTTGTCACGGCCGTGACCCTGCCACGACCTCTATCACGACCATGATAGAGGCAAAATGGAGCACTATTTTGGGCAGAAAGGTGTCATGGCTGTGACACTTATTTTGTCATGGCCATGATGCGTGCCAGTGAAGAAAAATATGTGATGAAAAACTCCAAAATTGTGGGGACCAAAGGCATCTTTAGAGGCATTTTTGAGACAAAAGTTGTAGGGTTTTGAGGTCATGTAAATGGCTATAAATACTCCTAAAACTTGCTCTTTTAGCCATTCTTGTTGACTCCTAGAATAATTCTCTTTGTCATTCCAATTTTTAGATAGAGCTTTCTAGGGTTTGTGCAAAAACAAAATGGGGAGCTTGAAGGCTGAGAAACTCTTGAAGGAAACTTGAGAAGGCTTCTTCACATCAACTCTTCCTCTAT
>CAODLS010050535.1:0-11658 GCA_948243855.1 Flueggea neowawraea | reverse complement strand
TCGGAAAGAACGACTTGATTGTATCAGCGATGGCATCGGAGTTCAATGACGGCGGCAGAAAGCTCGAACTGTTACCATTATTGTTCGCATCCTCAACTATCTGGTGTTGGTGTAGCTGGTGGTTTTGATGATGCTGATGCTGCAAACTCTGAACATTACTCCCAGTCCCAGCTGTTTTACTGGTGGAGCCGCCGCCTCCAGTTTCCATGGTGAACTTATGATACTCTCTATCATCGCTCACGCTTTGTTCCTGTTGGTGTGTATTTTTTGTTGCTTTGCTTTTTGTGGCGGCTGTTGCTGGTTTCCATGGCGGAAGCTCAGCGAGCTCGTCAATGGCGGCTTTAGCTTTGTTAATGAGCCAATCGACGGCCTTGCTTGGGCGGTCGTAGCCGAGGCGGTCTTGAACGTCGTAGAACTGGATGGCAGTGTGGGCGGAGAGCCGGACACGGCGGTCCCGGGGGCCTTTGGCGGTACAGACTTTGCTGTGGCGGTCTTTTCTTCCTGGAGACAGAGCAATGCGGTCTCCTTGAACCTCCACGATTTCTCCTGCCGTGTTTCTTATCGCCAATCTTGACGATGTTGCTGCTTGGTGGTGGCTCTCTCCCATTGTTCTCGCATGTTCGATGCTCTGTTCTTGGAAAGATGGAGGAGCAGAAGAAGAATGGTGATAAGACCTCTTCTTTGGTGGTTGAAGTGGTAATTGAAGCTCTTCTTCTTGTTGCTGATGATAAAAATGCTGGCTTTTGTTTTGTTGGGTTTGTGTGTTGTGTAAATACTGGTGATGCTCAGCAAGGAATGAAACTTCTGGTGATTCCTGATCTTGGTGTTCTTCTTCTTCTTCTTCTCCTTCTATTACATGCTTTGAAACTTGAAATAAGTTCTGTTGCTGCTGTTGATGATGATGGTGGTGGTGGTCATGATGGAAATGATGATGATGATTCCGTGGAGGATCCAGACTCAAGGAGTTGAATTGCTTATTCTGTTCCAGCTTTTAATGGAAAAAACTTTTCTTCAATGGGTTCTTGTAGCTTGAGTACTACTGCACTTTCTTTGCTGCTTCTGTTGTTTCCTAATCTTACCTTGTTGCTTGTGCAACTTCTGCCACCACTCTGCTGATTTCTTCTGTTTCCTCTTCCAAAAGCCTCTGCCATTCATTTCTTCCACTTCCATGGCACACCCACCACACCCCCCACCACCACACACAAACACCCACACAATTACTTAAAAAACACCCAAAACCCACCTCCCAATGGAAATTTAATTTGTCCTAACCCATTTCTTTCTACCAAAGTTTTGGTAACTGAGCCTCTACCTTTTCTAAAAGTACTACCCAACACACACACCAAAAATGAATTTTGGTCAATGGCCACTAGATCAAAAACAAGAGTAGATGCCAATTCTCTGCTCAAAATGAGTCTTCTAGGGAAATTTCTTGAAGCTCTTTCATGGTTTAGTGACAGAGAGAGAAGACTGAAGAGTAATTATAGGAGGTGGTTTGACCTGTAAGATGAGACCTTGATAGCAGAAGCAGCAGCAGTGGTAAGGAGGACAGTGTTTGGTCAGAGGAGATTAAAGATCTCTGTGATCTCATCACTGTGCGTCTGCTAGCTGCTCTTCTTGTACTGACCTAATAACACAGTGAAATAAAACACCAAAAACCCAGACGAGAGAAAGAAAGGAAATGAAACCCCCTTTCAATTACATTCAACCAAAGCCCTTCCAATTTCCAACTTTAACGCACCTGGCTTGGTTCGGTTCTTTAAGATATTTACTACTTAGTTAGAAGAACCGTTGGTTGTAACGAGAGAGTAGTGCCTGGATGCTTGTGGTAGATTAGATCCATTTATATGCCACCACCACCCCTTTTGAAAGTGACTCTCCCTTGTAAAGCTTTTCTTTTCTTTCCTTTTCATTTTTTCTATTTTTTTTCTCTCTCTCTCTATCTCTCTCTTTTATTGCTTCCCTCAAAAGAAACAACAACATCCTTCTCCTCTCAATTTCTCCTCTCTCAAACCTTTTTTTGTGGCATGTTGGATTTCTCTTATTGGCATCTTGATTGCTGTCTTTTTTCTTGCTTTTCTTTGGCGGAACCCATAAATAACTCCCTAAATTTATAATTTTTTTCTTAAACTCTTTAATTTTATAATTTTTTTAATAAACTCTTAAATTTATTAATTTCACCCTATTAACAATAAATTTGTTAAATTGATCATGTTAACTAACAGTGTTAAGAAAAATTGAGACTGAATTCATAAATAAATCTTTCAACTTATAATTTATTTCTTTTCAAACCTTTTACATACACATATATATTTAATTATTTCACTTATTTTTTCAAACAAAAAATATATTTGATAACATATAAATATTAAAAATAAATATTTTGATATATTTAATAACATATAAATATTAATTATTATTTCTCTTATTCTTTCAAAAAAATAATTTGATATATTGTAATTGTAAATTCAATTTTACTATAGTAGAATATTTTTATTTATATTAAATTACATTGATATGAATGTGTTTATATTTTAAATTTGTAGATCTTGTGTTTTGTATTTTTTTTATATTTTACTATAATTTTACAAAAAGAATAGTAAAAAAATTTAATTATAATGAGTAAATATATTGATTAATTAAATATAAAATATATAGTAGCAACTCTCAAAAATGGCACTAGGTTGTAAATTTCATACAGGTCAAATCCGTTAAATGAGACATGTAGAATAATGTTTTTGGGTGTCTCCAAAGCACGCCAAATTGGCTCAAAAAGTTGAAAATGACGTTGCGTGTGAAGTTCAACCCAGTGTCATTTGCAGTGCCATTTTTTTTCCATTGTTATAGTGTCTACGCCATGAGTCTAACATAGTACCATTTGCATTGCCTTTTTTGGCGTTACTACTATAATATATTTGTATATTTAACCAATCAATATATTTACTAATTATAATTAAATTTTATTACAATTGTTTTTTTTGTAAAAGTATAGTAAAATATAATAAATTATGAAAAAAATAAAAAAATATTTATGTTTAATATTTATATTTATTTTATTTTAATTATTATATTACAGAAATATTTATGTTTAATATTTATATATTATAAAATATATCAAAATATATTTTTTTGAAAGAATAAGTGAAATAATAATTAATATTTATATGTTATTAAATATATCAAAATATTTATGTTTAATATTTATATGTTATCAAATATATTTTTTGTTGAAAGAATAAGCGAAATAATTAAATATGTGTGTACGGGAGGACTTAAAGAAAAATAAATTACAAGTTAATTGGCTTACTTATGGGTTCGGTCTCAACTTTTCCTAACACCGTTAATTGACGTGACCAATTTAACAGATTTGTTCTTAATAGGATAAAATTGATAAGTTTAAAGGCTCATTAAAAAGAATATAAAGTTAAGGGACTTAAGAGAAAAAGGTTACAAATTCAAGCGCTATTTATGGGTTCGGCCTTTTTCTTTCTTAGCATGATGGTGTTCTTGTTTGATGGGGCATATAATTGTAAAAATCGAAATAAAAATGGAGAAAAACAAAATAATAGGCATATTTTACTTATAAAAAATAGGCATATTTTGTATTCATTTAACATATTACTATTAACGTATATTTTAATTTTAAAAAGATGTATCACATTTTTATTTTTTATATACAATTTATCGATTTACAATTTATTTTTATTCATTTTATTAAAAACAAACACTCATCTCGCTCGCAAAATTTATGTTAATATATTAAACTACAATTCAAAGGAGGTTGGAAGTTAGTTAAATATTAGAGAATGTACAACATTACTTTTTATTTCTTTTCACAAAAAAAATATATTTTAATCAAATTTTATGTTCAATTTGTATTAGAACATTTGTAATACTATTTATTTTAATCTTTTTTTAATATTTTATTGATAAAAGTATATAGAATTGAATAATAACTCCATATATATATATATATATTAGTTTTTTGTGCACGTGCGCTGCACGTGAATCTTATTTTTATAAAAATATTTTGAAAATTTTTGTAGATTGTATGAGTAAATTATTATTTTTTAAATAATAAAAAATATGACATTAAAAAAAAGTGTTTCAAGTATAAAACACATTAATTAGAAATAACATACAATTTTACATATGAAGGGAAAAATTTAGACGATATTAATGTGCTCTAGTTGGCAATGCAAGTGCGTTGCACATGAATCTTTTTTTTAATTAACCTATATTACGTTGGATGGTTCTTTGTTTATTTATTGAATTCATAATATTATAAATAATTAACATGATAGATCAATGACACTCTTATAAGGACACTTCGAAACCACTAGTAGAACAAGATACATATTCTTATTTTTCTTTTCTACTTAATTTTGTAATGTGAATAATTATCAAATACTTATAAAAGAAATGATTTAAAAATATTTATGACTTTTTTTTTACATTTGAATATTTATAATTTTTATTGAGTTAAATAAATTTTTATTACTTTTTATTAATCAAATATTAAATTGGAGAGTTGAGTAATAGTACTATTAGAGTAGAGTTCAAATTTTAAATTGATTTAGGTAAATAAAATATAATATTTTGTACAAAATTATAACTGAGTAGTGTTGGACATGCCAGAGCACTAACTCTAAAATTAAAAAAATTATGTTGTTGCTGCAAATACGACGTTTTCCAGAAATGAATTAAAAGAAAATTAAACACTTAATCATCAAGCTGAAAGTACCATCTTCCTGAAATGAAATCACTCAAACCTTGCTTGTACCTTCTTCGTCGCCTAAAAAACCAAATTGACATAAATCCAACACCAAAACAGAACAAATGAAATCGAATACAACAAATCTAAAAAACAAAATTCATGCCAAATCGACAAAAATGGAACACCATAACACAACCAAAAATCGAGCACAATAAATCGAACGCTAAAACAAATCAAATCCATTCCCAAAAAGAAAATTAAAACCGATCATGGGAGAGTGATTATCAGACTTGCCAAAACCTGGAAAGATAAGAAAGGGGAGAGATTGACGACAGAAGTGACAATATAGGAAATGTGTCGAATCATCTTCGGCGCCGAGAAAGAGATTGGCTGCGGCAGCTTCGTCTTCAATTTGTTTCGAACCAAAGGGAAGAAGGGAGATGGCCTCGGAGTACGGATTGAACTCTTCAACTTCTATTTTGTGTTGAACAGTAGCGATGGCAATCTCTGTTGACGACAAACGGCGGCGCATTTGGAACTAGTGTAGCTCTCCATTGTCGGCGGCTTACTGGTGGGTTTAGAGGAGTTTTCTTAATATGATGACGTTGATTAAGAAGAAGGGGTTGCGTTTTGGGGGTCAGGATTTGGATTTTGGGTAGGTTGGGTTGGCGTTTTGTTTGTTAGATGGGATGGGTTTAGGTTAGTGTTTAGTTTTAGGGCAAATTCCCCCGCGGTGCCTAAGTATATTCTCTCAAACAGTCTCTTCAAAATTAGCTATTTTGCTTTTTGGACTTTAAAAACGTTAGTTTTTTTAACTTGCCAAATCGGATTTATTGATGTGACACATTAACATTTTAATGATCATTTTACCCTCAATTCAAAATCAAACCTCATTTCTCTCCTCATCATGTTCCCTATAATAACCCACCTTCTCTAACACCATTTTTCAGGAACAAAATGATGCCTTAAAATCAATAAAACAATAGTTAAAATTGAAGAACGATCAAAATTTTCCTTAAATTGATGTGATTCACAAAACCAAAATGCACCTAATTACTCAATAAAGGTACTTTATCGTTCCAAAAACTACAATGCTTCATTTTATAACAATTTACCAACAAAGAAGAAAAGATTAAGAACAACCAAACTTACATAACTAAATGCAATACAAAATTTAGAAATACCCCCATCGTGGTGTGCGGCTAGCATTTGCAAACCTAAGCCGCCTCTGCCGCCTAACTATGGCTACTCCTACAACCACGAGAACCAGACCCAAAGAGAGGGGCCGAGAGACGACGAGAAGTTCACCACCACCATTAGTCTGAACTCTATCATGAGAGACTAAGCAAGAGTGTCACGACCCGTTCTTGAACCATGACCGACGTACAAGGTAAATCGTCTAAGAGAGTTCGGTCCGCCTCGTACAAGCCTCAGAGACTCAAACTCACGGATAAAGCCCCAAAACCCTTTTTGGACCAATCCTAACATAATAAATCAAATATTACATCTCGGTGTAAAAAATTACACCTTGGACCAATCCTAACTTTAAAAAATTATGAACTAGTCCCCAAAATATTTCAAATTTATATTTTAATCTAAAAACTCCAACATTATTATTAATGCCTCAGTCTCTCCAAAATACCCAAATTAATCCTCAAATATATGTAAAATAACATTTTAGCCCCAAAAATGGTAAATATCACATATGGTAGAAAATTACACAAATGGTCCTTAAATCCGATTCAACCAATATAAATCGAATCTAATCATCTACATTGGTCATATTCAACCTCAAGAACTCAAATCTATAATTGGTTTATCAAAAAATAACTCAAAATCTCCAAAAATTTGACAAAAACCGAACCTAACCCTAGCTCCACCAAAAACTCATCAAATCACGTGATTCAATGCTTGAATCATGTTTATATAATCCTAAAAAATCATAATCTATAATCCTCTATCAACCATTTCAACAAAAATCAAAAGATCCGAGCAAAAATGCATTTTCAGCCAAAAAAGAGTTTTCAATATTAAATGATGTAAAATGATGTAATAAGAGGAATGGAAGGTCGATCTTACCTAAAGAGATGCATAGAAATGATGGACAAACAATGAGAGAGTGAATGGAATGAGTTTGAGTGAGTTTAGAGTGAAAAGAAGTGAGAGCTGAAGTGGGTCGAGGAGGGTTTTATATAGATCTTCGACCCATTAATCGACTACCAAATGTTGAGTCGACTAACCAAGAACACACGTCACTAGTCGACTACCCAATTGGTGAGTCAACTACCAGGTATTCAACTACCCAATCTGTGGGTCAATTGTCGACTGGTGAACGCTGAATCTTCAAAATTGATTTCATCAGCTTCTTCCATTCAATCCAATTGAACACCATCGATATCAAAATACTTAAATCACTCCAAAAACATCATCAAACACCTAATCGACATCTCAAACATCCAGAGGATAAAATCGAAATTGAAAGAAACAAATCAGGGCTGGTCGGAATGCTACAGGAGCAAGGGCGAAAACAGACGGGGTATTACCGAAAGAGAGAAAAGTGGTGGCAACAAGAGGCTGATTTGAAGGTTGAAAAAGGTAAAGAAACAACTAGAAGGTGAACAAGCCAAGAAGGAGGAGTAGATAAAAAAAGGTGAGAAAAGAGAGTGAAGGCGATAGTCGAAGCAATAGGAGAGAAGAGGTTGATCGGACGATGCAGACAAAGTTGATGAGATGGTTAATAGAGGGGCAGAAGGCTAAGGTGGCGATTAGGGGTTGGTGATATTAGTGGTGATAAGGTTTTCTGGTAATAAGGTGGGGAGAATTGGAGGTTTGGATGTATTAGTGGTGATAAGGTTTTCTGGTAATAAGAATAAAAAAAAAAAGAATTCTGAATTAGAGGTTGAAAGGATAGTTCCCCAAATTCTAGTTATTAAGGTTTATTCAGTTGAATTCTGAATAAATCAAATTAAATGAACTAATTTGCTAGAAATGTAAACCAATTGACCAAAATTCAATAAAGATTGAACCATTTTTGGTTCGGTCGAAAAACGGATTGTATTTGGTTCTTACTCACTTATTTGAAAGAGAGAAAAACAGAGTAAATATATTTTAAATTTGAGGGTAAATTTATCTTTTTATCTTTTCTGTTAAGTAAAACTAACAAAGTTAAGAGTGAGGGAACGAAGTGACTAATTTTGAAAAATTAGGGACCGGTCGAGAGAATACACTAAACCTTAGGACTGACAAGTAGACATGGTCACGGTTCATGAACCGCCGGTTCTGGTAAAAAGAAACCATGAACTGAAACCAAACCGCACAGAGTCAGTTTTAGGGAGTTTGGTTCTGATTTTGGTTTGATCTGGTTCGGTCAGCGATTTGCTCCAGTACGATCGGTGGTTCTAATTCTAGTTCGATCCGGTTCAAACCATTTTTTTAAATAATGTTGTAATCAATTTTGGTCTCTGTTCGGAGGTTGAACCATTGGTTTATGGTGGCCTGCTAATTTATGGGGGTTGACCTGCTGATTAACCAACGTTTCAACCGTTTGGGAACTTCTTTAACCAAAACTAGACCAAGTTTAGGTGGTTCCAGTTATAGTTTGGGCCAGTCCGGTTTAATTCCAAAATGGACATGTCTACTGATAAGAAATTTGCCTTTAGTTTTATTTAGTTTGGGTTTTAGTTTTTTTTAATGTTGACAGTAAAGTTTGTTACAAAACAGATTGTCATATCATCAACTTTACATGTGGGTATGAAACTTGGATGCTTAATAGAAAAGATGGTCAAATCTACCACGGTCCCCGAGGTTTGGATATTTCTCCAATGCGGTCTCCTAGTTTTCAAAATTAGTTGTTTCGATCCCTCCGTCCAACACCGTTAGTCAAATTTAACGTGCCACATCGGAAAATCTGACGTGGCACATGTGACCTACTAATTTTAAACATTTCATGATAGAAATACCCTTATAACTCTTTTAAAACCAAAACTTTAACCCAACTACATTCCAAAACCAAAACCAAAAATTTAACCCAACCCAACCCTAAACTTCCAACCAACCATTCATCTTTCTTACCTCTCTTATGAACTCGAGATTCTACAACCAAAAACTAAAAAATATAACCCAACGTAAAGACCTAACCCGAACCCACCCATTCCTTCTTCATCTCCCATCACTACATTCCTCGTCTCTCTCTTATAGATCCTGTCTCTACCTCTTTAGAGTGTTTCTGAACAACTTCTCTCAAGAACCCATACTGACCATCTCCCTATTTCTTCCATTTCCTCCACTTCATCGCTTCCTATCCCTGTTTCTAGAATCGTTGGTTGACAATCAACCACCAATCCACCATCTCTCTTCCATCACCACCATCATCAAAATCAACCACAAAACCCAAAACACAAAACAAAATTGTCAAAATCAACCGCCAATCTACCATCTCTCTTCCCATCACCACCATCGTCAAAATCAACCACCAAACCCAAAACACAAAACAAGGAGATGCGTTTTAGATAAGGAAGGGGGGGAGAGAGAGAGAGAGAGAGAGAGAATATTTTGGTGGGGTGATTTTGGCAGCGGTGGTCATCATGGTGAAGGAGGTGGTTTTGGCGGTGGTGGTAGATGAGGAGGTGGTTTTGGTGGTGGTGAAGGTTTTGGGGGAAGTAAGGAAGGAAATAGAGAGAGGGGGAACGAAAAGTGTGAAAGAGAGACAAGAGAGAGGGAAGAAGTTCTGACTAATTTAGGGGCATTGTTGACATTTCACCTTTATCGTTAAAAAAACAAACGGAGTTAAATGCGAGGGATCAAAACAACTAATTTTGAAAACTGGGGGACTGTATTGGAGAAATGACCAAATCTCAGGAACTGCGGTGGATTTGACCCTAGAAAAAACTTAACGACATATTAATATCTGACTAGTTTTTCTACTCATTTTTAAAAGTACATGTTATTTTTAATAAAAAGGTCAAAGTTCAAATTATTATGCTTTATTTACTGGAAAAAAAATAGGAAAAAAAGGGTGGTGTCGCGCGGTATAAAGTTACTAGCAGCACCCATAAGAGTTTTGGGTGCTAGGTTTTTGCTCTACCAAGGTTCTCAAGAGACGAACAATAGTTGGAAGTAATTTGAAAAGGCAGAGTTTTTGAATATTAGTCTGTGTATTGGATTGAGTCAATGAAGCTTTTGGTTGGGAATCAAGTACTAGCATTAAACAATTTAGCAAAGTATTTTCAAAATCAAAAGCTCGACAAGTTGTTTATATATGCAAATTCTAAATCTATCAAATATTATTGTTTATACACAAATATTCTTCTCTTTTGTGTGAGTATCCTTTTCATCAACAATCACTTGATTTTATACTGAAATAAACCAAAATTGACGAATTAAACTGATCAAATCGATCTAATAAGTCATTAGTTTGTTCCAGTCTTGAAGAGCAATGGATAAATCCATGAGTGTAACAGAAAGATTAGCATCACCTCTCTAGCTTGTTTGTAAGAAATCATCAAACCGGTCATGCATTTGCAATGCAACTTGGAACTGGAATGGCCTATTTTGTGTGATAATCTGTGTAGAACCCTTCAAGGTCACCAACAAATGATTATGATAAGATTATAGAGTTGCAGGTGTTGAACATTAAATTAAGATACAACAATAGCCAATCTAAGTTGCACAACCCCCTATCCAACCTTGCACCAACTCTTGTTAATTTATCAAGTCCTCTACTGCATGTATATTGTGGTCCAACAAATCCCATACAAATAAGATCCATTTCATCTATCCACCTTGAGAATTTTTCATATCTCCTAATCATGTTAGCTGTCTAGTTTGTGCACTCAAGCATTGTAGATGTGTCATTAAAGTCCCTTACAATAATCCATAAGCCATTGATTGTCGACGATATTTTTAAGAGATCAATCCACATTTCCTCCATTTTTGTTGAGTTTAAGCATCCATAAATAGGCAAGAAGCACTAAGATTTTCCATTTGCCATAGTCAGCTTTCATGTCAAGTGCTGAGGTATGCATAGAGAGGCATCACCTTGATAAAATTGAATTCCTAATATGGTAATCTAAGAGGGGGGTGAATTGGATTTCTTGCTAAAAAATAATATCTTGAAAAGCTTTTGCAAATATTTTTCAAATCAAAACAGTAGCTAAATCCAAAACACTACCACTTAATAAAGAACAAAAATTAAAGAGTAAAAGGATAGAGAAACAAAGCCCAATATTTATAGTGGTTTGATCCTCTTTGACATACGTTCACTCCTCTAGTTCACTACAGAGTTTGAATCCACTATTCTTCCTCACTTTCGGGTGGAGGTAAAACCATTTACACTCTTTTGTTTTTCAGGATCACAAGACAACCTTTTACATTTTGCTTTTGCTAGTCAAAACAAAAAAAACCACACTCCTTTGTTTTTCAAGGTAACAAACAAGGCAAACCTATTCCTTTCTCAAACTTTTACAAACAAAGCTCGAGTACAATACTATTCTCAACTAAATGACAGTGTTGTTCAACCAACTCAATGATAAGATAGCAAATCTACAGATCAGTTGGTATGTAAGTATTCAAGAATAAAGCAAGAATGCAATGGGAAGATTTTCAAACCTTTTAGGCACTCTCTTAGATTGTTCTCATTACCTTATGACTTGAAACGTCTATTTATAGGCATTCCTCAAAAACTAGCCATTGTGGATACCAAAACAGCCGTTGTAAGAAATGCAAAACTGATGAGATTAATGACGTCAGTCCTTGCTGTGTGCGTATCATATGTACTGTGTACGTAGTTCATGGTTTTATTAGAGTGTTACTTGCAGCGACATTCCTTCTGTGTGCATAGCCTGATTTCTAGTACCCACTGTTTTAGATCAAGAAATAACTATGTGTTTAGTACCTTTATCTGTGTACGCAGAGCTTGAATGTTGTGTGCGCTGTACTCAATG
>CAODLS010050506.1:0-12780 GCA_948243855.1 Flueggea neowawraea | reverse complement strand
TCATCTATGAACGAATTTGGTAGAGCATTTATGGAACAATCGTGAAGAATAATACATGAATTTTAATTTCATGTATTATTATTTTATTTTAAGAAATTATGAACCTTATTTTAATGTATTTTTTATTTTAATATTTTTTTTATTTTAACGTAATATTTTTATTTTAATGAATTATTTTTATTTGAATGGCCACTTTTTATTTTAATGAATTCGGAGTAGAAAGTATTAAATAAAGTAATAGATAAAAGTTGGGGATTAAAATAAAATTGTGTTTAGTGGAAAGGTGAGTAGGCGTTCCGCGGGACTCTTAAAGTAGTCACTGGGTTACGGATGAAAAAACAGAGGGGCTAGAAACTGATGACTTTAATAAATAATAATAAAAATACTGAGTATGCGTCCTGCAAAACGACTTCAGAGACCCTGAATTACAAGCAATCTAATATTTGAAACCATCCTATCACAAATGTGACATAAATCCTATAAAATATTAGATATTAGATACTTTTTCATGTTAATATTTTATTTTTTCACTTAATTTTTTAATGATGAATAATTTTTAAATATTTATAAAATAAAAAACTTAAAAATATTTATAATTAAAAAAATAAAGGTGTTTAATTTTTTTTATATTTGTACATGTATATATGTTATAATTCACTTATTTTTTTAATAATAAATAATTATTAAATATTTATAGAATAAAAAATTTAAAAATATTTATGATTAAAAAAATATAAAAGTGTATTTTTTTATATTCATACATTATATATGTTATGATATGTTTGAAGTACGTGGGGTAATTTGCACATTGTGATTACATAATAGGCCCCTTTGAGGGCTGACACTAAGGCGACAAGAATTTGTGAATGAACCAATTAGTGTTTGATTGATGGGAGTATTAGGCAAATTATTAGTTTTGTCAGTAGCTTCTTTTTCCATTAGTGCTACACAATTGAATTGCATCATGGAAACTCCACATTTTGTGTTCAATTTGATCTACGCTAATCATGCTTTTGGTTTTATCTATTCGTAATTATTTGTATTTATTTATTTTTTTCTTTTAATTTTGTCAGGTTGGGGATAAGAGTATGACCAATAGGTTAGTTAAATTTAGAGAGTCAAAAATATTATTTTATTTTTGTTTGTGTATTAATTTTTTTTTAAAATTTGTGTATTGAAGAGAGAAAATATTAAAAAGTGAATATTTTATTGATAAAGTAAATAAATAGTATTTAGGAGTGAATGGTGATGATTTAATTTATTGAAGTAATGTAGTTTTGAAAAAAGTGTTAGCTAAGTTATTAGTAAAATATTGAAAAAGTGATGTAGATTGTAATGAAAGTGAAATTGAGTTTAAGATTTTGAGATAAATAATAAAATAAAATATTATATTTTGAGGAAGGAGGAGAGAAGTATAGTTGGACATGCTTTGGTGTATGTTAGGCTACTCAAAATGCGGCGGGATCCTAGCCGCTAACATGGGGACACGTTACTGCGTCCCCATGTCGTAGCCCGTCCTCCTGCGGGAGGACGGACTACATGTGTCAGGTCTGACATCAATCTTTTGTTTTTTAAACAAAATCTTACCATTAGATCGTTTTGATTTAACGGTCAGATTTACTCCAACGAGAATTAAAATAAAATTGTGTTTAGTAGAAAACTGAGTAGGTATCTTGCGGGACTTTTAAAGTAGTTCTTGAGTTATGAATGAAAAAACTGATAAGTTAAGAACTAGACACTTTAATAAAATAATAATAAAAATATTCAACAGATGTTTCACATAACGATTTTAAAGACTGTAAATTACAAATAACTTTAGCAGTCTCACTCTACTACTTTATATGATGTTGAGACGATTTGTGGACTTTAATCATTCTTCTTTGAGTACGACAACATTACGTTTTCCACTCCTATCAACAACTTGCGCCTTTATTTAGTTTTATTTATTGCAGCCTCACAGCTTGTTTCTTTTTAATCTGGTTTTACGAAATTTTCGCTAAAGTATATTCTTTTTAAAGCTGTTTCATTTGCTTTTCGAAAAATGGAATTTATAATTTTTTAATGTTAGAATTATTTTAATACTAATAAATTGTAAATTTATTAATTTAACTGAACTAGGTTATATGGCTTTTTTTTTAAGATTGCAAATGTAGTTTTTTTTTCCAGACATGATTTAATTTTTCTGAAGAGAAAGGACAATCACTTCATTTTTGGGTTGAGAAGGGAAAGTAAATTTCATTGCCTTTTAACAAAAAAAGTCGGTTTATATCTACGTATACTAATTTTTTAACCAACTCTTTATTGTATTAAAATTAGATGTAAGCAATTTCTTACCTTCTAATAAGTGACATCTCTAAAACTTTTAAATAACAATTTTTGAAAAGTAAAACGACTAATTTGAATGTCAATTACCAAAACTTGGAGGATTACTTTAATAAATCTTTTGAAATATCTGAAAAATGAATAAATTTTTCTCACTCTTTGTCAATTAATCTTAAAGATAAGGACGTTAATTTGTTTGGGAAAACATTAACCCTTTAAAAGCAATCTTTCGACGAAATTGAGGTGGAACTTCCAAGTTTTCCTTGCATATATTGATGGATTGTAAAAACAATGGGCACAAAACAACTTATAAATTACGTTTGATGACTTGCTTTTCGTACAAAGATAATCAAAGCAACCCAAACCCTTTTCTTCTCTTCCAAGTAGTCGAACACAAGTCACTCATTCATTTATTTGAGTCCAATGGAGGCTAAAACCAACGTCATTAACGGTCTAAATCCAGTTTCTTCTCCCTTGTGTTACGTACTCCCACTTCACAAGACCCAGTCAAAAACCAACCAACCGGACCCTCTAGCCACCCATGATGTGAACAATCTTTGCTAAATTATTCAATTTTGTACAGTTAAGGGTCATTATCACTTATTTAAAACTGCCTATAATTGTTAATTATAATTATAATTCCAAGCCGAATTGGCCACAAACAAACAAAAGAACCACCCTAACAACATTTTGTAGGTCCTACATTACGTTTCTCTATCAAATACCAAATTTGCAATCAGAAACTCAAAACAAGATTGGAAGTGTTCACACTCAGGCCACCCGACAAACCACATTATGTAACCGACCCTCCAGTTAACAGAATTTTATCAAATCATATGGACCAAAGTTAGGTACTTTTAGGCTAATTACTCTTATATAGCTAACACTCTTTTTCTCTGTTTGCTCCCTAAGAAAGCTTCACTTGCCCGTAAAAGAAGAATTCAAATTTTGGTTTCTTTCTTATACCCCTTGTTCTAAACCTCTTATAATTGTGAATTGTTCATCACTGCATTCAACTACTAGTCAATTTTAATTCAATTGTGTCAAAATTTAGATGTTGCAAGTTTTTTTACAAGTATTTTTTTATTAGTTTTCACTCTCAATTATTTAGTATTAGAGTTGACTCTAATATAAATAAATTATAAATTTATTAATAAATAAATAATCAATATTATTAGTAGAATTGTAGTTTAGTCGTACGAGCTTGAGTTCTAAATTTATATTTGTGGTTACATAATGAATGAATATGTGGGTGTGTGATGTGATTTGATAACCAAGGCATCTGAAGTTCATTGATTGAGTAGCTTGATCAAGCTACTTTCCAGTTGATAAAGAAAATGACCCCCGACGCAACCATAGGCTACACATTAAAGCAGGCACAGGGCTCCACCACTTTGACAAAAAAAAAACCCATATTATTGGATGGCTACGTCTACTCCCAACACCAAATTTTGCAATTACTAAATTTTTTATTTAAAAAAAAATAAAATATTAACAATTTTCTTCTTTCAACAAATATCTTTTTAATATTGAATTTTTGTCATTAACATATAAAATTCATTTTGAACCAACATATTTAACAGTGAACTATTAGCTAACATTTTAATTTCATGAAGCGATTTTTGTTTTGTTTTGTTCTTCTGAAATTGAACTCCAAATTGAGGACAATTACTAATGTCTACATAGCTTTGTTAGGCCAAGCATTGAACCTCTTGCTTTATTAGTTTCATGTGAAGTTTCATATGATCCGGTAATTTATACCAGTTCAAGGATATGACATTTCCAGCACTTCTCTTTTTCTTTATCCATTTTCGTCCTCTTGATAGTGCTATCTTCATCCGTGGTACTAGGCTACTCGTCCTCGCCATTGCTCACCTAATTTGCACGTTCCATTTCACAATCACAAATGAAATTTTGTTTTCGACCTTACTCGCATGTTTAACGGTGTTTAATAGATTATATTTTCTAAAAGAAATAATCTTTTCTTTTTCAGGATACAATTCATCAGATTTATCATAATATTTTAAGTGGATGATAATGCGGTCATACATTAGCATCAACATGGCTTTGATTTTAAGTTTTATCTAGAAATAGAGGAAAAGAAGAACTTGACAAATAAAAGTGATCATTTTAATGATCATATAAATGTTCAATCATAAGCTTAAACTTTTCAATTACAAAGTGGATTAGCAAACTTAATTAACTAAAGCTCTAAACAGTAATTTGACAAAGAAATCAGAAAAAGAAGTGACTGCGCCCACAAACTCTTTTGAATTTGGGTGGATGCAATGCATTTTTATAGTACATAATTATTAAAGGAAAATCAAAAGAGATAACATTATTCCTTATTGATCGTAAAAAGAAAGTGGCTCACAACTAATTTTTCATCAAGTAAAAGCGACATCTATTGAGGCCACTTTGGTAAGTAATTACTTGACATATTTATTAAATTAAGGTCACTAAAGCAAGACGTGCATATGTTTTAATTGGATGAAACAAAACCTATATTTTGTTGACAAGACATGCAACAAAGTATTACGTAAAAGAATCTAAGTACAACCAAAATTTTGACAGACTAGTACAGATTTTTTTTTCAATTAGAGATCCTTAAGTTTGAACTTTTGGTTCTTCTCTTAAAAAAAAAGTTTGAACTTTAGGTTCTTCAAAAAAAAAGTTTGAACTTTTGGTGTTTAAAAAAAAAAAGTTTGAATTTTTGGTGTACTCTTTTCGGTCTCTTATAAGTGTTGTTTAAAGTTTTAACACACAAATTAAAAAAGCATGTAAGTAACGACCGATTTAGAATTATTTTCATTCAGAGATACTATTGAATGACGTTACAGAAATTGACAGTGACTTTAGTGACAAATAGATATACAATGATCAAATTAAGAGCTTAATTATTTATTTTTTATGCTCAAAGAACTTAAAAATTGTTATAATGAAACATATATATGAGATATCGTCAGCGTCGAGGGATCACTGGACCTCTGCGACTATCTTTAGGTTTGTCCTTGCATGTAAAATGTCTTAATTTTATACTAAATCGACTTTTATACCCTTTTACTCTATAACTAAAAATAGTAACTACAGTTTCGAAAAATGTATGAGTTGATGTTAAATAAGGGTATATAAGTGTAAAAAAAATTAATGCACTCTTGAAAATATAAAATGATATTTATTTTGAAAAAAAGAAATTTTACTAAAACAACAATTATAAGGGATAAGAGGGAGTAAAAAAAATTTAAAATTCTTGATAAAAAGAACTTTGCTATCCACTAAAGTTTTGTTCAATTCAAATATAGATTATTTTAATAAAAAAATATTGTTGTTAGAAAAACGGGTTCGTCCATTTCGAGTCATTGGTGAAACCTGAACCTGAACGAATATGTATTTATTTGGGTGGTTGTCAATTGGTTTGATAACCAGTTTGATTAAGATTTTGGTTTGGGTTCTTATTGAATTAAGAGAAAGACTTCTTAATTAGTAGAGAGAAATCCTAATAAGATAGTATAAATAATGACTATGTGAGAAATCTTAAACAAGGAATTGAATGTTGTATAACATACATAACACACACTCTCCTATCTTCTCCGAAGCCATCGGCCTTTGTAGGCTAATGGAGGAAGACTTCATTCTTCCTAACAAACATCGTATAGATCATTTTGTGGCTCGTAGATTACGAATACATGTCTAGTTCTAAGTATTAAACCGTAAGTGGTTCGTGGCGACCAACAACAGCATGTTTCATATGCATCCACTCATATTCTTTTGATGTGCATATCGATGTAGAATCTCAATCCATCTATTTGATTATTTGTTAATTGTTATTGTTTATTGTTATGCATATGCTTTCAATTGTAAATATAAAAAAAATATAATCTTTCTATAATTGTTTTTTTAACTTAAAGAAGAATTCTGCGACTCTTAAAAGACTTTCTAACCCATTTCTTTGTGCAAATTCAGTATATCAGCCTAGTCTCATGTCACAATGTTCATCATTTTTTTTTATCGGCCTTTAATGAGCATATAATAATACTTAAGGCCCTCCATCCCATTTGCTTATATTCCTTGAGTGAGGGCCGTGCCTATTATACTGAGGCAAGGCCACGACTCCACCACCTTTATCTTTTTTTTTGGTCTGACAACCTTCGTCATTAATAGTTTTTTTTTTTTGAAGAGCCTTCCTCATTAATAGTTAAAAACACAAGAGGTAATATCTTAGGACACGGAGTTCAATGATGACTATTTGAACTGCTATAGTCATTCCTTTCTTAGGAAACGGAATGGTTCTCTTATACGGTTGGTCCACATTAGTCTTATAAGTGAGATTTACCTAACAAGTGAATTTCAAAGGACAACTGAAAAAAATGATCCTCTTATAAAAATCTATCCCTTTTTATTTTATTTTTTTAAATGTTGCCTCCTACCAAAAAAAAATTGTTTATGTTTTTTAAGGGACCACAGCGGTCCCTTTATATTTTTATTTTTTATTTTATTTTTTCATCTATAAATATCTTATCTTTACTTTATTTTGTTACACATAATTTTAATTATATTTTTCTCTCTTCTCCTATCAAACACACACAATCTCAAATATAATTTTCCTCTTCTACTGTCAAATGGATCCAAATTGTGATCAATTTTTCCCCCAAAACTCTAATCTAAACAACACGTTAAATTCTCGTAACCATCCATGTGGTTTTGTCCCACCTAATTTCCAAAATTCTCCAAATCCAACATGCCCATTATATCCACAAAATTTTTCATATTTCCAAAATTCTCAAAATGCACCGAATTTTCCATCATATCCTTTTTTCCTCCACCGAATTTGTATAATCAAAATCCTGAATTTTACATACCATTACTATGCATCAAAATTTTCAACTAGTTGACCATTAGATGTGGTATTTCGCACTTCAAATGCGTCCGATCCATGTTCGTTGTTTAATTCTTAAACCCCCTCGATATCAGTTCAATCACGAATTGATAATTTTAATTTGAATGAACCGCACAATGTAGATAGGACGAAAATCGTCAATCGTAGGCACTGAAGGATGATCGAATGCTTGTGAAATCCTAGAGTACTATTTCATGTGACAGTGTTGTCGAAAACGGGCAAAATGATAAAGCATTTTGGAAACGTATTTGTGATCATTTCAACAAGTATAAAAAATATGGTCCTAAAAGAACTTGAACAAGGGTCAAACAACATTGGTATTGCTTGCTCTCACAGGTTAATGAATTTAACCGATTGTACAATCGATTGTTGTGAGCATCAAAGTGGTTGGAGCGATGACCAAATAAAGCAATATGCTTGTGACTTGTACTATCAAAGTCGGAGAAAATATTTACCCATGAGCATGTTTAGGTAATGGTGAAAGATGATCCGAAGTGCCAACCGGTTTTACCAATTTCTAAGTCATCCAAAAGGACCAAAAATAATGAAAGTGAGGAATATACAAGTTCCTCCAATGCTGATACAAATGTGGGAGTCCAGAAAGATGAAATCGAAGTGCATCCAATCAGCCAAAAAAAGGTAAGGAAACAGTTAAGTCGAAGAGGAAAGGGAAGGCGGGGGACAGTGGAGAAAGCAAAACCCATGTGTTCAGACCCAAAGTGGAATGATTTGATAGAAAATATGGAATCCATAATATAACTTGGACAAGAGCTTAAGCAGCTTGCCGAAATTTATTTATTGTTGAGGGATACTTCGACTATAACTCCCTAACAAGTTGAAATGCACACAAAAATTTGTGATATTATAAAAACAAAACATGGCATGAATTAATGTAGTTTAGGGTGTTGTATTTTATTTTTAATCTAGGGTATTATTATGGGATTAGCTGTGGTGCTTTTGCACATTTTTATTTTACGTCCTTTTAACGGTTAAGATTAAATTTAAATTGATCTGACGGTTATAAAATTGTTAACACATCAAAAAGTTATTATGTTGCGCATACACCTTTTAATGTGTTGGTACTTTTATAGCCGTTAGATAAATTTTAACGCAATCTAGACCGTTAAAAGTAGATAAAACATGTTAATACAAAATCATGATAGCCAAATCCTATTATTATAGTTAATGATTTAGGATTTTATATCATCAAGTTATGTATTTTAATTTAATGCATTGCATTATTCAATGTAATTTCATTTTTTTTTATTTTTTATTTTTTTAATGTATTTTATAGAAAATGTTAATTCAACAAATTTTGCATAAATAATTTATCCAAAATTATTTAAAATAAAATTTATTTTACATAAAAGTATAAAATTAATGTATTTATTGTGAATTGTATATTATAAATAAAATAAATGAAGATTAAAATAATTGTGAGTCTCATGATGAAGTATAAAAAAAATATAATAATAAAAAAAAATTAATAAAAAACTGATATGTCATAACAATTATACTCACAATGAATATAACTATTGTGATGCTTTTATAAGAAAAAGAAAAAACTAATACTAACTAATAGGCATGTTCATATTATAGAGTGGGGGGGAAAATGACATGTACATATTATAAGATTGTGTTGGTCAGATTTTTGTTTTTCTTTTTTAACCAGGAAGTTGTTCTAGATATGTTATTGTATATTAATGCATGCCAACCCATCTTCTGCAATGAAGACCCTCAAATTTGAGTGGATTTTGCAATTATTGTTTTGAAACTAGCTCCCCTCACCAATAAAAGGAAACAAACGAAGCTTCACATTTCGGGTCTACAACTATCCTAAATCCTCAGACTGTCAAACATGTCGATAAAAGGAAACTGTCAACATGTCATGTTTGGGTCCTCAACAGAATTATATATAGCTATGGTATGATTAACAGCATATCACTATAACTTTTAGTATCATTTGCTAGACCAAAGCTGGCCAGCTAGAAGGAGCTTTCAAGACTTCTATAGAAGTAGGTCTAATTATTTTTTTTAAAATCAGAAGTAGAAGTAGATCTAATTGAAGATAGACATTTCAAACCTTATGAAGAAAAAATTACCCCATCTAATTAGTAATTAATACAAATTTGCGTTACATATAAGAATTCGATGACTTAAATGCTGACTGAACTAATAAATTATATATGTCATGATCGATTTTTAATACATACATATATAGAGTAAGCAAATGCACTAAATTGCCTAAACATTATGCGTTAAAATATATATCCCCTAGGATCACTATTGAGAGCAATCTTGCTGATTTTCTTTGCATTCCAAATCCTCTTTATAAGAATCTTGTATTATGATACTCAACATTTATCTCGATTCTAAAATTTATTTATTTGTCATTCATTCACTACCTCAATTTAATTGAACCGGTGATGAATGGTCTCTTATTTGCTGAGTTAGTCTAACCAATTTAACATGCAAGTGGATTTTTGGTCATTCGTGGCGCACACATATAGAAATGATATGGAATGACCTCTATATTTTCAAAAAAATATTCATGATATATTCAAACATAAAATATTCATTCAAACACTCAACCATTTAGAAACAATTTTCTTTTTTTTTTTTAATAACCCATAACTCAAAGAAGAAAAAAAACAATTATTAATTTTATTTATTATTATTATATTGTTTAATTATCCATGACACCACGTAGCTTTTAATTAGTTTATACAGTTGCTCCATATGTCACCAAAGCATGCTAAACTAAAATGGTATATGTCACATCTCTCTCTCAACGTATTCGGAACGCTTCACTTCTTCAAAGCTGAGAATAATTTAAGTCAAAACAAACCATCCAATTAGTGGACTTTTATACAAAAAAAATATCTTATGCCCTTTTCTGTGTATTGCATGTATAGATTATGTTTTGTGTGAATGATTGCTACCCGCTCTCATTAGCATCCTATTAATTATTATTAAACTTTTTTTAGTGTTCATTTAATTCAATTGTGTTATTTGATTTGACATAAACTTATAATATAATTATTTAAATGATTCATTTAAATTTTGGGAAATGAAAGTACATTGCAGATATCTATTGTGGAGAGGACTAGGAACACTCTTCATAGACACTTTTTTTTTATTGGTCAAACATAAGAGAAAAACAAAGGGCTTGTTTGAGACGTCCTAACAGGTACCATCTAAGCAGCAGGTAGCATTTTTTTCTCAAAAAAAAAAACTTGTTTGGCCCCAATTACCATTTTTCATTCAGCAAGTGCAATTTTAACCAGGGCAATTGTGAGATGTTGGCATGCGAAATTATATTTTTATCCTTGTGTAAATATTTCTATGTTTTTAAACAGCTAACTCTTCATTCAAGGACATTTTTGGAATTTGCTTACATCATCAATAAATTTTACTATTATAAATTACAAAAATTTTCATATACTACATACTAAATATAAAAAATATTGTAGTAACAAATGAGGCCAACATATTTATTAGGTGAGAGAAAAAGTGAAAAATGATACCAATGAGGGAGAGTGTATCCATAGAAAGCAGGGTGGGCATAGGTTGGATTGGAGTTGATTTTTAGCTCAGTCGATCGGACCAGTTGTTTGGTCTAACCGGTCCATTCAAAGAGAGCCGATAGGGTTGGCCCGCGAGCCAATTGTTTTTAAAAATACTAATATTTCATATTTTTTTATCAAAATATAATTTAACATATATTTTATTATATAAATTATACTTTAATAAATACTAAACAAATCTTAAATTTATAATTGACATCATTTTTACTAATTTATAACATATAATACATCAAATTAATATTAATATACTAAATATTATATATATTATAATCTTTTTATATATTTATATATATTCGGGCCAGCCCTACCCGCTGGATATTTCATAAGCTCATATCCGACCCTATTTTATTTTAAAAAAAATCGGGCTGGTCCGTGAGCCAAATAATATTGGCCCAACCCGACCATTTATATGGGCCAGGTTCGAGCCGGCCCACGAGCTAGACCAAAATGCTCAGCCTTCTTAGCATTTATCACCTATTGTTTATACCCTAACATAAGTCATGATGGATGTTTGTTGGCATTTATTGGAATCTAATTTAGCTTAGGGATAACTAAATATGTGTTGTAATCCGCCTTCCCTTCATTTTGAACGATAATACATTAAATATTTTTAATTTTTTAAAATAACTAGTATCTAAATTATAACAATACGTATTCTTCTGATTAATTTTCATTTATTCTAAGAAAAAAAACTAACTCAAAAAGATTTTACATTTAAAAAAAATCAAACTATAACGCAAGTCCTTCTAGTTCTAAAATCGTTCACTATTTTTTTGAATTATTCCATTAAAAAGATTTGAACCCTCTTACATGTTAATCTGTCCAACCATTAACAGTTGATACCTATTTAATGCAACAAATACAACAGGAAAAAAAGTACTCCATTGATAAATTTCTCCAAGAATTATGTTTTATATTTGTATGTATATAAAGTGATATTTATGGGCGGCAAGTGGCTAGTCCGAGTGGTAAGGGCGTCACATCTTGGACCCCTAGAGTTCAGGATTTGAGTCGCACTCTGGGTGCGTGAGTCTTTTTGACTCTTTCTCACCAATAGGGTGGGTTGAGTTTGAGTTGGATCAAAAAAATGATATTTATCGAAATTTCAAAATAAAAAAAATAATGGAAAAACCTGAAGCTGGTCTCCCCTAAGGCTACCCGCAACACCGTTTCTAGCCCCGCATATCGGAACGCGTTATTGCGTCCCGGTCTGTTAGGCCGTCATCCTGCAAGAGGACGGACTAGCTGTCAGGCGTAGAGCCAAATATTTTTATTTTTATTTTTTAAAAAATCAAAATCTGACCATTGGATCATTTTGATCCAACGGTCAGATTTACTTTTAACAGTAATATTATCGTTGGAGTATCGTTGGAAATGAAAAATTACCTTTTTAGTCCCTAACAACTAGTTTTACCTATTTTCCTATAAATACTCGCTAAACACATTTTTTCTATCATTTATTCACTTCAAACACTTATTTCTCTCCCCCAAACTCTCTCAACTCTTAAAATTTATCTCCATACTCTCAAATTACTCCCACTTCAATTTTTTTGCCAAAATTTTGGAACACAAAAATGAAAATACTCAATCCTCCCAACAAAATAACTCATCAAATTTTGCCAACTACCGATATTCTAAAAATAATCCATCAAATTTTTCGTCTTTTACAAACTATCAATTCAAACACAACGCTTCATTTTCCCCATTTTCATATCAACTCACACTTTTCAATTTTGGTAATTTCTAAAATTTTACGTTCAATCATTTTTCACAAAATAATCTTTTTTCACAAAATAATCCTTACATCCCTTTGTTGAATAGGTGCTCGACGACTGATTCCCAAAGGGATTCTCTTACTATTGATATTTTATTCTTTCTTATTAGCTCTCTTTTATTTTATCTATATTTCTCTTTTAATTTCTTGTACTTAATCTTCATTTTTAATAAAATCTTCCCTTATTATTGTGTTTTTGC
>CAODLS010050308.1:0-15383 GCA_948243855.1 Flueggea neowawraea | reverse complement strand
GTGGTGCAGCCACCTATCAGACATGTACTATGGCCTTGCCTTTCTTGGCTTGGAAACAAGGATTTTACACTGTCACTTGTCATCCTAAAAACATTGAACATGTTCTTCGGACACGGTTTGATAATTATCCGAAAGGCCCTCAATGGCAAGCTGCATTTCATGATCTGCTAGGCCAGGGGATCTTCAATAGCGATGGAGAAACATGGCTTATACAACGTAAAACTGCGGCGTTAGAGTTCACCACGAGAACTTTAAGGCAAGCTATGGCTCGGTGGGTGAACAGGACGATCAAGAATCGTCTATGGCGAATTTTGGACAATGCTGCTGAGGAGAAGAAATCAGTGGACTTGCAAGACCTGTTGCTTCGCTTAACGTTTGATAACATTTGCGGTCTCACTTTCGGCAAAGATCCTGAAACTCTTTCACCAGAATTGCCCGAGAACCCCTTCGCGGTTGCTTTTGACACAGCTACTGAAGCTACCCTGCAAAGGCTTCTCTATCCCGGTTTATTGTGGAGGGTAGAAAAAATTCTGGGGATTGCAACAGAGAAGAGATTAAAGAAGAGCCTGCAAATCGTAGAAACATACATGGATGAGGCAGTAGCCGCGCGCAAAGAAACTCCATCAGACGACTTGCTGTCACGTTTCCTGAAAAAGCGAGATGTTGATGGCAATCTGTTTCCAATCTCGGTTCTTCAAAGAATTGCTCTGAACTTTGTCCTCGCCGGCCGTGACACCTCCTCTGTTGCTCTCAGCTGGTTCTTTTGGCTTGTCATGAATCACCCTGAAGTTGAAGCCAAGATTATCAAGGAAATATCTAGAGTGCTTACAGAAACACGAGGCGAAAATCACCAGAAATGGCTGGAAGAGCCTCTAGTCTTCGACGAGGCTGATAAATTGGTGTACCTCAAAGCAGCATTAGCCGAAACACTGCGTCTGTACCCATCCGTGCCTGAAGACTTCAAATATGTAGTAGCAGATGATGTTCTGCCTGATGGTACCTTTGTCCCGGCGGGTTCAACAGTTACATATTCCATCTACTCTGTTGGAAGAATGAAGAGCATATGGGGTGAGGATTGCATGGAATTCAAACCAGAGCGGTGGCTGTCACCGGAAGAAGACCGGTTCGATCCACCAAAGGACGGCTATAAGTTTGTAGCCTTCAATGCAGGACCTAGAACTTGTTTAGGAAAGGACTTGGCATACCTGCAAATGAAGTCCGTGGCTTCTGCTGTGCTGCTCCGATACCGCATTTCCCTGGCTGCGGGCCACCGTGTTGAGCAGAAGATGTCACTTACGCTGTTCATGAAGAACGGACTCCGCGTATTCTTGTATCCTCGCGTCCTGGCATAGGACTCTGCTAAGAGCCTGGATTCTGTTCTCAACTTCTGCATTGCTTTGTTGTTCTCTAAAAGGGTATATATACAAGTCATTCAAACTGTTTTCTTTTTCATATTCTAATTTGTTGTTCATTTGTGTGTACAATTTTAGCACAGTTGTTCATCAGGACTGGGGGAATGGGGAGATACATTAGTCATTTGAAAAAGTGATTGTCTTGTAATGGTGTATATTCCATATCAACAGATATGGGTTTTCGTATAATATGCAATAATAACATACATTATACTCTGTTAAATATCACCATGAAAGAGCCTTGCTAGTTGCTACTATGTTTAGCTCCTTTTCTGACAACATGCATCTGATACATCCATAAGAAGCCGATAAAAGCTTCAGATATCGATATGGAAAGAACTATCAAAACGTATCTTGATTTGTATTAGCAATGGTTACAATATTTACAGGCAGTGGTGGAGATACTTTACAGATATTACTGTCATTTCTGGTGTGTACAACTAATTCAAATGCTCATGCCCAAAAAACTATCATCTACAGAATAAAAAATTTGAGTTCAATAAAGAATCTGCCGAATCTTCAAGCCCAGAAATTCCAAACAGTAATGGTTTCCCTGCAGCTCAGTTTCATCTAGGTTCGGTTTCATCGATTTTTGTTCCATTCAATCATTTGAACTTCTGTAACAAATGCGGGGGCTTGAGCTGCCGTGTAAAAGAGATTCTATACATGAGAGCTAGTCCAATATTTTCTCACCCGTTGAGAAGAGGTTCCAGACCACAGTTCCAACCAAGTAGAGGCCAACAGAAACCTTAAACACGTCATCCCACGAACCTGAGGAGATGGCAGAAAGAAACACAACAAAATCAGCCTATACTCAACCTATTAGTTCCAGTTTCAAAATATAAAATGCCGTAAAGGAGGAGCCAGAGCCACATTAAATCAGCTGATGTAGACTTATATCAGATTTCGTAAAAGGTTGAAACTGAAGCAAAGAATGCAAATATCAGCAGACCGGAAGGGCATTCAGTTCAATTAATAGAAAGGACCACACTGATGTTATATGCAGTTAATACCTAAACAAGCATTGCATTTTGCTGACCACTAAAATATGATACTACATTAGAGAGAACTTTAATATGAATGCTTTAATTATGAAATACACCAATATTTCTTTGATAGCATCCAGAGACAAAAATAATAAAGCTGTCTAAGACATTAGATAGCATTAATCTTTCCTTTTTTTTTCTTTCACCATTTAATGGCATTAATCAGAAGACAAATAAAAAATTTTAAATTTGTACATATTGTGGTACTATGACTTGAATTTTATCAAGTCTACGCTTGAATTTTGCAAGCCTATTGTTGCCGTCCTACACCCTTGTCCACACCATCTTCACACCATGGTTGTCACCACCTATACTATATATCACGTAGGAACTCTGAAAATATTGTGCGTGGCCCTTATTGTTTTAGTTTAATTTGATGAAGTTGGCCTATAAATATGGCCTTGTTCTTTGTCCATGGTGAGCCACTCTTGAGTGCCACCAAAACAATTTAGTAGAGCCTCATTTGTGTTGCCAAATTTAAAAGCCATTCTAGTAGGGCACCATTTGTGAGTTTTAAGTTCTCTGCCGAGAACTCTTTTGGTCCTTGTATTTGTGAGTGGTGTTTGTTAATATTCTATCAAGAACATTTGTGTGAGGTCAGGTGTAATCGGGTTTTGTGATTTGAGTGTTGCTCTACTTGTATTTGTTTGATCCATATAGAGGATTTGTTGTTGCACCTTTGCCCATGGATGTAGGCTTGCAAGCCGCACCATGTAAATTTTGTATGTGCTTTCTAGTCCCTCTACTTTGCTTATTTCTCTATTTTAGGTCGCCATTTAAACTGTTGGCACAGTCGATTCCTCCTATCCCTAATAAATTGTTTTCATTATATGATTCACTGTAAGCTGATGGACAGTTCACAAGAAATAGTAAATCCCAAGCATGAAACTTACCATGTTGCAAGATGTAACCAGTTGCTCCTGTTCCAAATACCCCTGCCAGTACTCCAGCAGTGTTCGATAGACCAAGTAACACTCCCTAAAAGATGGTAGGAAAGATCATTAGAGACCACAAATACATTCCCCCAAATAGGGTGTAAAGATGCAGCAATAAACTGAACCAACAACAGTCACCACTGAAGGCACCTATTATTGGCATGTAAATTATGGACAGTAATTGAAACACAATCAGAGATTGCAGCCCTTGTTCAAATCCTAAATCACATTCAAACCCTTTTAAACAACTCAGAAGTAGAATATCAACTGTACCAAAAAGAAGCTCCATACTCACAGAATATCGAGGGGCAATATCTTGATGGTTTGAATATAGACCAGACTGGGAGAATGCATCAGTTCCCTATTCATGGAAAATAAACAGTGAGGTCAACGCCATACTTCAAGGAATTTATCATGACTATTTTTCTGTAGAATATTTGATGTAAACGATAAACATGAGAACAAACCTGACTACATGCCATGCAGAGAACAGCCATTGCAGGAGAGTCAACATGGCTCAACTGTGTTAGAAAGAAAGCAGGGCCAAGAAATCCAACAGATTGCATAATCTGGAAGGGAGAATACGTGCATGTCAGGAAACTATAATAATTTTCAAGAGGAGGTAATTTTGCAACACTGACAGGAGGACTTGAAAGCACAAAAAAAAAAAGAAACACAGAGAGGAAGAGATTACAGAAGAGAGAGTCAGAGAGGACAAGTGCCTTTAGCACCACCACTGGTCAAAGAGTGGAATGTAAGCCATTGGGAGCAATGCACCAAAAATAAATAAATGAATGAATGAATATATAAATAAATAGAACGGAATATAAAAAAATAAGATGGATACCTTGCGGACTGTTGTCACAGATAAACCTCTGCTCACAAGTGTATCTGCAATCCATCCACCAACATTTGCAGAAAATGCCATCGCCAGGGCAAAACACAGAAAAGGCCAGATTCTGTAAGATTGAACTTCAAAACCTGTATAGAAGAAAAAATGAGAAAAGACTCGTTGAGTTGGACTCTGATTGCAAGCTTGGACATCCATGTTGACTATATGTCAAAAAGGACAGACCAGAACTGCAAAGAAAAGGTAGAAAATATTGCTGATAAAAAATGGAAAGTAGCAGCTGTAATTTCTGAATATTTATACAATGATAAGCCACAATAAGAAAATTTAAAAAAGAAAATTATATTTATTCAATAAAAACAGTACCGTATACCAATATGACACTGCAAGAAAATAATCATCCCAAAAAACCTTACACAATACATAACATGTAAAGACAACAATACAAGCCAACGGGAGTGCATAAAATCAAAACCTTTCAGTATCAGCTATCAATTATGAACTGCAAATAAGTCCCTCAAAAGTACCACTTCAATTTAACCACTAGCAACCAAAAGATTTCATTTCCTTTAAAGCCCATGTTTTGAGTGGGAAAAACTTGGGAGATGACTAGTCCAAACAATTAAAGCGTAAAGAGGCAAAAATGTTGGAAATTTTGCCCTAAAAAGAAAAACGTACTTGATTGTAATAGGTTGGCATCCATGTTAGAAGAATAAATGTACCCCAATTGTGACAGAAGTGAGATACAATTAAAGCCCATACAGGTGCTTTTGACAAGATTAATCCCCAAGGTATTGTTTTGACAGGTTCCTTAGAAGCAGTGTTTGCAACTATTAAATTCTTTTCCTCAGGCCGCAGTTGAGGATCCTCAAGAGGAGAACTGTATGCCTGTAGAAATGAAATTATATGAGCATTATGACACTCAAAAATCATTACAACATTCAGCATTAATTTTAGGAAGTATAGAATAGAAAAGAGTTTAATGTAGTGACCGCTCCGCCATATTCTAACTCTCCAATATGGTTCTTAGTAACACTTAGGAATACACCGTCAATTGAGAAGCCATAAGAATCTAGAACCAGAAATATTACCTTACTAAGCCACACTGCAAACCATACAGTCCCCAGAGAACCAAATGAGTAAAATACAGATGGCCATCCAAATTTATGTATTAAAAATGGCGAAAAAGCAAGGCCAGTGACTGATCCAAGGTACATCCCGCTGTACACCAACGCCAGTGATCTACTCCTCTCTGATACAGGAACCCATTTGGACAGAATGTTATTCATTGCAGGCATAGCCACACCCTGAAACACAAATAGGCTGACTAAACACAAACAACAATACGAAGGCACATATTAACTCTAAATGCCATCGATTTTTTACCTCACCAATGCCCATGAAAGCGCGAATGACAAGAAGAAAAGGCAAACCAAGTTTAGCAGCAACAGGAGTCAGAGCAGTAGCTATTGACCACCACACTACACCAAATCCTAACACTAATTTCCCTCCCACAGTGTCAGCCCATATTCCTCCAGCAATCTGTCCACTGACACCCAAAGTTAGGTAAAAATCAAAATAACAATACCCATGTTCGGTTTAGCATTTAGCTATCCTAAAAATCTGATCCCAAAAAAAATTAACAGAAATTCCTGTTCTTTCATACATTACTGCTAAACTGCAACAACTCAAACAGAAAATTCAAAAAATAATGCCAACAAAGCAACTTCCTTTATTTACCTGCGTTAGCAGGTAACCCCAGAAAAATGATGACTGAATCAGCCCAACCGTGGCCGGGTTCCAATTAAACTCTGCGGACATTGGAAGTATAGCAATACTCATATTTACCTGCCAAAAATCGCTTATTGTCAGCCATTACTTTCAAAACAAAATCGCAGACAAGCCGTTCCAATCAACGACATGTCGTTCACAAGATACAGAGAAATGAAAGTAAAGAGCGGAATATTACTCTATCCATGTTGCAAAGAAGAAACGCAGAAAAACACAAGACCACAATAACCCAACGTTTCGGGAACTCCTCCCAAAAAGGCACAGAACTCTCCGAAACGGCATCGTTCAAGGCGTCCTCGAACTTCGCCGACTCCTTGACCGTCTCCGACGCGTCGCATGGCTCCGATTTAACATCCGCATAAACCCTCCCCGACTTCCGCACCGATACCCGGAAGTCACAGCCCCGGGTGCCGGACGCAACTCGAACCCGAATCCGAAAGGGTTCTTTGTGAAAGAACTCGAAGCATTTTCGCGGGGGAGAAATTCGGGGGCGAAAATGAGAAGTAGTAAAGGAGTAGAGAGGAGCACTAGAGTTCATAGTGCCGTGACGAAGTGAAAAATGACTGTCACCACATGTCACTCTCTCGTTATCGGACTCGCAGTTGCAGTAGCAGTAATCGTAGAGAGAAGAGAGCTAAGATTTTTCAGAGTTCCCGGGTTGGAGGAGAAGGCGCGATATTTATGGGGAATGGTACTGGTTTTAACACGTGGCGGTGTTTGATTGACTAGTAGTGGATTACTTAATAACGGAAAGCGATATCAGTTTGGGCTCCGTTCCGACCGGTTTGGGCTCTTGAAGGTTGGGCTGAAGCCCGTTTAGAACTCTGCTAGGCCCGTCTACATCAAGGCTTTAGGTTTGGGAAAAACTGCACGATGTGACACCCATTTTTTGGTTTACAAAATTTTATGGCCAATCATTTTATTTCCGAAACTAAGCAACCCAACTTTTTTCCCCAATAATAACAGTTTGTACACTTTGATATATTATGGATGTGCTTCTAAAAATAACACATTTTGTATGCATCATGGATATGCTTAAATCTGGCATTTTCAGAAAAAGTTTTGTTTGGTGTTTTTCTGCCATCTTTTCTCTTTTATGTTGATATTTGTGTAAAAATGCCTCAAGTTTGAGAAGAGTTTAGAAATGAAAAAACAATGAAGGGCAAAGACAAAATGTTAGCTAAATCAATTCAACTCTTAGGTATGGTTGTATTGAGGAGTTTTAACACTTCTCAAGGATAATTTTTTTGTCTGCAATAGTTATATTTGACCCGAATAAATACCAGAAATGTTTAGATAACGTTTAAGTTATGTTCAATTTTAAATATTTAGAGGATCAAAATGTGGAAATTTCAATGTGTAGAACTTCTTGTAACAATAGAGTAAGAAAATAAACATCACTTCATATTTTTATACCAATTACTTAGGTTGTTATTGCCTCGATTAAGCAACTATGCCTTCACCATCTTGGTCACGTCCACTCAAACAAACCCTACAAAAAATAAGACGGTCGGAGGTTGAGGAGATATTTTTCAAACCCTGACAGCACTCTGATGCTCAAGTTAAAATTTTTATAGAGTGTATCTCCACGGATGTGTGAGCTTCCTATTTATAGTGGAGTTGAGAGAGGGGTGATAAGCGTATATAACGGTCATCTTCTGATCTTTAAGGTGTCACTGATCTTTTAAAATACGTTCTTCAAAGTTCATCTTGATCTATTTGTTAACTGTAGGTAGTTATCCATAATAAACTTGTGAATTAAGGAAAAATTTAACAAGTATACTAAATTAAAATTTAGATTTTGAGAAATGCCATGAAAGTTTTCAACACTATATAGGACAAACTAAATTTGAAAAATGTCATTTTCGTAAAAAACCGCGATATTTTCACGAGAAAGATAAATTCCAAAGAAGAAAAAATCTAATATTTCAGAATGTATTCGATGATGTATCTTAATGTATCCATATGCATCCAAATGTATCTATATGTATCCAAATGTGTCTAAATCACAATTGTTTTATATAAAATTTGATTTAATAAATTTTTGATATAATATTTTTTTAAATTTAATGCCTCCACATTACAATTTTTTCAATAGTCTCCAAAATATTTCTAAATTGTAATTTTTTGTATAATTTTTTTATAGTGTTCAAATGTATCCAAATTTCAATTTTTATATAATTTTTAGTTTTCAAATGTCTCCGAATGTATTCATAAATCTCCAAATGTATCCATCCATATACAAAATTAATATAATTTGAAAAAAATAACCAAACACAATTAAATCTTTATCATTTTTAACAATAGTAAAACAAATTTTCTGGAATTTCTTAAAAACAATAATAAAAGAATTTTTCCAAAAATCTTTTAAAACATAGGATTTTTTTTTTTGCAAAATCACCAAATTCACACAAAAGAGGTAGCAGCTAGGGTTTTCTCAACCGTAGCCGCCACCCAAAACCGTCGTCTCCCCTTGAGAACCAAAAGACGTCGCGGAACGACGAAGACAGAGGCAAGAAGAGCGGCCACGACAAAGATCGAAGGAGACAAGAGATGCGATACAAAGTGCAATGCGGGAGGAAGTGGAGTGACGGAGATCGTTGAAGAGAGATGACGACGAGTTGATAGACAAAGAATCCACAACAACGAAGAGGAGAGTGACGAAGGAGATATGTGAAGAGTTAGGACAATGAAGGAGAGAGAATGGGAGAAGCCACTGAGATCGACGGAGAGAGAGAATAGAGACGACAAACGAGGCGCCAGTGAAGGAGAAGCCGTGGCGGCGACAAAAGTTCAAGTTGTTAAGTTTGGACGGTTTGGGATGAGATTGAGAGAGGAGAGGATGAGAGAGAAAGGAGGATGTAAGGGAGGAAGAGAGAGATAAAAAAAGATGAAATGAAATAAAAAAAATTGTCTTTTATTTAATTAAATATGATATTTTTTAACTACAGATTAAAAGTATGGTATTTGAACAATTGAATATTAATTAGGTTGGTATTATACTAATTAGAAAATATGTATTTTTATTTGTCAAAATTAAAGAATTTATATTGATAACTGATATAATTAGCTCGTGAATTAAATTATATGTCGAGTGAGTCTTCCCGAATGTAGTATTCTTGGTTGGACCCTTGAATGTTGGACTTAGATAGTTTTATGGGCTCTTTAGGCCTTGGCCCAAGCTACACCACGGGTATAAAAGTATATTAATTAAAATTTATTTTAACAATAATTAGAAACCTCTACATGTATTTTTAAAAAATGAATGGAGCTAAACATCCCTCACCTTGAAATTTTTCATATGATTAACATTTTCCGTGAAGTTCAAAAGCAAGAAAATCCAACTATAAAGAAATAGTTTAATCAACATTTGATGGGCATAGCCTGAATTCATTTCCATGACGGAGTCCATCGTTCCCAAAACAATCAATCACCACCGTTATGGCTCATGAGAACACATTGCACCCTTTTCTATATTTTCCTAAAAATAAATAAATGAAGAGATCCACCCACAAATGCCAAAAGCAAAATTATAATAAGCGACCAAGAAGCTGTGCATGGGTCAGAGTCATCACTAATTTTAGAACCGCTGGCTCATGTAACTGGGATCTCGCAAACATGAAGCAAACTTTTCTTTTTTAACACATATAAATATTTATGGGAGCTGATTACTCAAATAACAAATGGATAATGCATCCCTAAAGTTACAATTAATTAATCGGAACAGCAAAACTAATTACATCTCCACTAATGCCTCTTCTCTTTTGTGTTCTTTAGTGAGTCAATTGATCCATTGAACATGCATTTAAAGCCAACCTTTTAGTTGCCAATAATCCGTTGATTCTAGGAGAGTTTTATCTGCTAGAAGTAGGATGGCCGCAATCCCCTTATTCATTAGCCAAATCAATTTATTTGAGTTGGCTGAGTGATAGGACTACTTGTATACTGAATCAACCTAAACTAAATATATATACATGTGGTATAGTTCATTCTAAATATAGTAATGGGTGTCATCATTTTTACATTGACTATGAGTGGAAATTAAGTACTGTTGCTTACAAAAATTTTATTTTCTCAATCTATTTAGGCGCTTTTTAAATAAAAAAAATGATTGTTATGATTGTCAAAGAATATGATACATAACTGATCACAACTGTCAAAGAATATAGCTTACAATTGATCATGATCATCAAAAAAATATGGTTCACAACAAATAGGTGATTATCCACTCTTTATTTATGCGTTAAATAAAACAAATGGTTATTAGCAGCTTGTAGTTTTCTTTTATAATTTTCAAACAAAATATGGCCTCAGAGCATATATTTTGAAGTCAATTCGTGCGATTTTCCCTAATTTCTCACGAGGCATTCTAGATTTTTTTTAAAAAACAACATTCTAGAAAGTGGTAAAATAAAATGTTACATTTGATTTATTATTTTGGACTTGTTTGTCTAAAAGTGTAATTTGCCCAAACATAAGATGGTCCACTTCAATAAATGATGGAACCACAAAACCCCATTATCAAAGAAGCCAAATTAAGAACCATTGGGGGTTAGGGTAGTGGCCCAGATGTTTCACTCCCTTGTTTGATGGCAAAGTACAAGAGATAAAAATTTTCCAATTCCACACAATCATTATAGAGATCTGAGAGTATAAAGCAGAAGTGTAGACCTCCAAACTTTCATGTCTTTTTGTATTTTTTTTTGCACTCTTGTTGAAAAACAATAAGATGACCAATTGTCTTTCTTTTTTCTAAAGTTTGAGAGATATGTATGAGAAGTTTGCTGAACAAAAATCAGGAACATGGTTCCACACAAAACTGCAAACACAAAATAGTGTAGGAAATACTCTACAAGGTACCAATTACGCTTATTAAAAGAAGTTAAGCATGTTAAGATTGTTCATCATGTGTGCGGTTCCCACTTTTCTTTCACTGCTTCACCATTTTACTTGCTAGTTCTCTCAACAATACAACTTGAGGGTGGCCAAGCAACTAGAACATATATAGAAAATTAGCTACAACAAATCTGAATTAGAATCATTGGAAAGGGATAATCTAATTTCGCTTTTGCTAGGGAATCGATCGATCGATCTTTCATTTTTGTCATTCGTGGAAAATCAATCACATTTATTCTCTTTGTCATTTCTATCACCATAGTTTTATTTTCTTAATTTGTAATTTTGTAAATTTGTAAAGTTCCGTAAACACAACAGAATTATACAATTAATTTTTCTCTCTTACTGTTCTATCAGCTTTAATTTTCCATGACCATGAACCATCGATTAAGAATTAAAAAGGAATGTAAACAACCAATCTGAATAAATGGTTAAAAAAAGGTGATGAACATGGCAACAACTATATCTACATACAGTGCTCATATGATTCTCCATATAACCATATATAACTTTTAGGATTAGCATGTCCAAATAAAATACAAATAATTAGACTACTAACATATATTAAAGTTGCCACCAACCTAGGCATGGGTTCCTCACCTTTAATGACTAATCTTTCTTTTTTAGAAGAGTCTAACAAATGTCGGCAACTTTCCTCTGTGGACTGTGTGGACTGGAAAAGTTAAAAAGATTTATATTACAGAGAAAAAGAGCAGAAGTAAAGATGAAACTAGTTCTAGAGTCAACTGTAATTGGTCAAAGTTAATTTTAGTCATTATATGTCTTTTTTTTTTGCCCTTTTCAGTTCGTATGATATAACCCCGAGTAAGATTTAGTTATATAGACTTATAGCATTAGTAAATTTTACCCGTTAAACTAACTTTACTTAACCCAGATTTAAGTAACATATATGCAGACATTCACTGAAATAATGACAGCAGTTTAAGTTCATGCTCGTATATGTAGTAGTTCAATTTTTACTAGATTATTTGTTATTGATAATATGTTCTTGTGATATTTCGATTGATTAATATGGATTTGACTTGATTTGAATTTTTGTGGAAATAAAATTCTTCTTTTAATTTACAAAAAAGTGGTTACCCGTTTACCTTTTAACATATAGTTTATTAAAGGGCAACACGCTAATTATTGAGTCAACAACTTGTCGTTGTCGATGGTGGATGTTGGTTATTTATTTGGAGACTCAAGGATTACAATTGACACTAGAACTAGTTTCTCAATGCTTGAATTGTAGTATATAATTAAGAAAGAAATTGTATCACTTCAATACTACTAATTAATGAATCAATATATAGTTGAATTAATGAAGGGGAGACACGGGTGGATCGGTAGAATATTTATGGTTAGGAGAGAATATGATGTTGGTCCACTCAAAAAGCAAGAGAATAGCGTAGTGAGATCATGTGGTCCGCATAGCAATCTTATCAACAGAAGCCACTAGTTTAACTTCCGATACCTTGGTAGTAGGTGATCACATTTCACTACAAGTTAACAACCTTAACATTTTACAATCATTACTGTCTTGTGTCATTTTACAATTGTTGAACAAAATGTTCAGAGATTTCATGAACTGTCTATCCAAAATTAGCAGAAGAAATTATCATTATTGAGATGACTGATGATTTTTGTGGATTAATGCAAGTAAAATCGACTTGCACTTGACGAGCCACCTAACCTTTTTGGTCTTGATTTGCTTGTGATTTAATCTGTATACGGACGTCAAGAATAAATGCATCAATAGATAATATATAAAAAAAATTTAAAAATAAAATAGTTATGTTTGATTGGAAGAAAATATAAATTTCAAGAGAATTTAAGTTTATTTTGACTACCTTTTTTTCTGAAGAAAATGACCAGCCTACAATCATTCTGAAATAGTTATGCTGATTAGGGCTACTGGCGGGACTCAGATATTCCCATTCCAAACTAAATATTCGGTTAAAAAACAGAACAAAAAATAACCAATAATTTTTGAATTTTCTCAAATCAAATTATTCTAAAATTTTTATTTAGAATTATATTAAGAATTGTCTCGAATTTGTCTTTCGAAAAGTTGGCATTCCTACATGTTTGTGATTAGATGAAGAAGCACTTTCATATGAAAGCGACGGGGATAACCAAATCAGTTGGTCATATACACAAAGTGATGCAGAAATATATAGTTGGTGCACAAATTGACATCAGAAACTAGTTGAGTTCTTTCACACACTAACATATTTAAAAGAAAAAGCAAATTACGTAATAACATCATATTCATATGTTTTTTTTTTTAAATCAAACTCTCAACCTCTTAGAGTTGGAGGTATTAAAAAAAGTGATTCATTCATGACGGGTAAACCGAACTCGGTCTTTAATGTGTGAACCGAGACGATGGACAAAGACCAATTGGCGAACCCAATTGAGATGGGCCCAAAAGACTCATGTGTTAAGCCCATTAGGCCCAAAGCTCATTTAATGGCTTATATATATGAAAGAAGAGAAAGTGATTCATTCATTCTTCCATCCCACAAACTAAAACGTGAGAGAGAGGGGAAAGGAAGAAGAGAGCTCTTTTTCCACCATGCCACCTCTCTCCTTTCTCCACTCGCTCTTCGTTCGTCGATTGCCCTGATCCGCGTGACATCTAGGCTGCGAAACAGACGAGCACTCCCGTCTCCAACCCGACTGTGGTTTGCTCGCGAGACCAACATCGATCCAATCCTGACCTCTGTCTTCCGTTGTTGGTTGGGTCGAGTTTCCACATGAATCGAGATAGGTAACTCGAAAATACTTTACTATACTGTTTATCTGTTAAACCGGTAGCTAGATTCCTTCAGTAGTATCAGAGCAGAGAACGAATTTTGGATTATGATTCAAAATTCTTGTTGGTCTCTGTTTGTTATACCTACAGTAAATTTCTTGTATTCGACTTTTTGTTCCGAACATCGTTTTTTGTTCGAGTCCGTCCGGAGCTGAAAACTGAAAGTTGAATTTTCGAAATTCTGATAAAAGATTTGAGATCAGCGACCTCAAAAATAGTTGCTCAAGTTTCGTTGCGAAATTCTATCAGAAAAGTCGTCAAATCGACGAAAACCCGATCGAAAAATACTGAGTGAGAAACTTACAGATGAAATTTTCATTTGACAAGAATGGCGACGTGGTGAGTTGTGATTCGTCAACACGGCCCACTCAGAATGTGACACTTGGCGGAGCAATAATTCGGTCAAAGTTAACCTAGACGTGAACCACTCATTAATTGACACGTGTCACCTGCGGACCATGTGAACAGATTATCGTCAACCAATCACTGTCTAACACGTGTCATATGCGACATGTGGCCTAATCAAAAGTCGGCACATGGCAAAATCTTCTGAAATTTTTTTTGGATAGACACGCCATTTGGACTAAAGAGAATCTGCCACGTGTATTATCGTCACGTAGCATCCACATCACTGTGACACATGACACTACGACCACGTGTCACACAAGTCACGATGACACGTGTCATCCACGCCATCATATTTTAGACCAATGAAATTATGACACGTGTCTCCACGCGATTGCGACACATGGCGGCATTCTGGAGTCGCGCATGTCTTGCTCACTCGGCGTGTGGGATGGACATGTGGCACGTGTCGGCGCATGACATGTGTCTTGACCTCCAAATTTCGTAAAATTTTTAGTAGAATTAAAATTTAGATTTTTCTGAAATTTTTGACATATTTTCACAATTGTTTGAGTTCCAAAACTATTTTTTCCAAATTTTTTGAATATTAAAAGTGGTTTAAAAAGTGTGAACAATGTGTTTTCTGCCAATATTATTTTAGAAATTAGTTTTCAAAATAATTGATTTTAAAAACATACAAATATGGTTCTCATTTAGAAAATTTAAATGAGATTTTAATTATTTGGGGAATACGTCAGTGTGTATATACTCGTTTTATTTGTATGTTATTACGAATATGCGAATGAGGTAAAATCATGTTGCATCAAAGGAATTGCGAATTAAGGGAGAATTTGCACGACTCCGAAAATGAGTATTTTGGGATTGTAGGGGTTGTAAAAAGAATAAAATAATTGTGCATAAGTGTGCATAGGTGATGAATGTTCGCTTACTTCATAAGAGATTATGATTTTTATCATCAATATTGGTTAAGTGTATTGGTCCATACTAGAATTTTATGAAACATGATTCCCTAAGTATCTTGGAAAGATACTTGGAGATTCTAGTAAATAAAAATATTTTGACATTGGTATGTCCAATATTAAACTATGATCGTGAAGAAAGATCATGAGAAGTGGTAGATTCATTTTATGGTCGTTTGATTTATAGAATTCTTCGAAAAGTTGGTACAACCACTTTTGAATTATGTTCTAACATATTGGATTGTGGTCCATTATGTATCCAAATTGGTAGGTATAAGCTTAGTGCTATATGTGTTTGGAATTATAT
>CAODLS010050168.1:0-40084 GCA_948243855.1 Flueggea neowawraea | reverse complement strand
TTAAAATCATTTAAGATTTTAAATCATCATTTTCCTATCAAAACATATACAAGCGATATGGGACTAAGCATTCATGATATGGACTCTGCCAAATATCACGAAATGTGTGGACCAGCCATAGTGATGAGGACCCGCCACTATCCTAAACAAATCATGTGCCTGATCGAGGCAACATGGCTACCGACAATCCTGGTAGCTAGGCTTTATTAAACATTAGTATACCAAATGCTACATACCTAGTAGCATAGGTGTCCCCATATCGAAAACCAAAACATACTATTGTATAGTACAAAATCATATCATGCAATTGTTTCAAATCATATCAAAGATATATAATACATATATATCATTTCAAATCCAAAATCGATTATTATACAAATAACCAGTTTTATCTCAACCAATCCTTTAGATTAGTCATTTTCAGATAAAATCCAACTCATCAAAAATAAGTAAATAGAGTTTGAGATACAACCAATGTGTCTGAAGCTGCTATTCACTCACCTGGCAATCCAAGCCAAAGCACCAGTCAAGTCCCACTCGTCAGTGGCTGATCTCACTGGCAAGAACAGGAAGCTGTATACAATCAAACAACACAAATATCACAATGCGGTATTGTGGTAAATACCAAATGCATGATATGCAAATGCACATGTAGACTCTCGAAGTCGCTCCAAACTATAGTTCGAAAGTGAATCTGTCACTTTCGATCCAAAATCCAAAATCTACGTAAAATTACAATTTGGTCCCTGACCAATGTAAAATTATGTTTTAGTCCCCGAGACTCTACAATTCATGAAAATGTTCTCGAGGTATCTTAGGATCACTGACTCGCAATTCATAAGTTAGAATCCCCAATTTCGACCCCGAACTCTCAGAAAATACGAATTTATCCTGGACTCGTAAAATTACAAGTCAGTCCCTATGATCCCAAATATCATAACCCATCCTCAAACTTTCTAAAATTCACAATTCTAGCTACGACAGAAAGTATTTGCAAAAATGTCCTAATTCTGCATCACTTCCCTCGAGGTTCGATGACACCTTATCCTCAACAAATACATTAATTACCTTTAAGGTCAAATCAGACTCGGTCAGAAGTCTACAGGACTCCTAACTCAAACGGGCGGGATTTTACATACTTTCCCACTCAAATGAAATTCGTCCTCAAATTTTGAAATAACTAAATCGAATCTAGATCACTCCAGATTCCCAAAATTCCCACATCAAAAGCTAGGCTCTCAACCTCACACTGTAGATAGTGTATACTCAACACTCAGTCTACGTACCAGTATACAACATGACTATGCAAAAAAATGCTTATGAAATGTAAGGAATGCAGAAAACAAATAGACATACTGACCTAAGGATCAGCTATGTCGAACAGGTGCAGATATCTGCGTCACATCTCCTCCTCGGCCTTCCAAGTGGCCTCCTCAACAGAATGATGTCTCCACATACTTTCACCGAAGTAGTCTTCTTGTTCTGTAACCTCTTAACTTGTCGATCAACATTCCTCACAGGATCCTCATCGTAAGACAAGTCGGATCGGACCTCTACAGATTGAGGTGCCAGAACTTGGGATGGATCAGGAACATAATTCCTCATAAGTGATATGTGGAACATTGGACGAACTAAAGCGAACTGAGGCGGTAATGCCAACTCATATGCCACGACTCCAACTCGACCGATAATCTCAAATCGATCAATGTATCTCGGGCTCAACTTGGCCTTCTTTCCAAATCTCATGACGCCCTTCATTGGTGGCACCTTGAGGAGTACATGGTCTCCAATCCCAAACTTTAAATGTTTATGCTTCGGGTCAGTGTAACTCTTCTGACGACTGTGAGCATTCTGGATCCTCTGCTGGATCAATCTCACTTTATCAGTCATTTCCCAAAATCAAATATAGGCCCAACAGCTCTCTCTCTCCAGCCTCGACCCAACACAAGGGAGATCTACACTTTCTCCCATACAAAGCCTCATAAGGCGCAACTCGATACTCAAATGGTACTAATTGTTGTACGCAAACTCAACCAATGGCAAGTGAGAATCCCAACTCCCACCAAAATCCACAGCTTGCACTCTCAACATATCCTCTAGTGTCTGAATGGTACGCTCGGACTGACCATCGGTTTGCAGATGAAATGTCGTACTGAAGTCCAATCGAGTACCTAACTCCTCCTGCAGCTTACGCCAAAATTGCGATGTAAACTGTAGTCCTCTGTTAGACACTATGGAAACTGGCACACCATGTAAGCACACAATCTGATCGACGTACAATTTCGCCAATCGTGTCGCTCCATATGTTGTCTTGACAGGAAAAAAATGTGTCGATTTTGTCAATCGGTCCACAATCACCTAAATCAGGTCATATCCCAAAGATGTCCTTGGCAGCCCAACAATAAAATCCATCGTGATGTGATCCCACTTCCATTCCAGAAGAGGTAATTGCTGCATCAATCCAGAAGGATTTTGGTGTTCGAACTTAACCTGCTGACAGGTAAAACACCGGATAACAAATTCTGCTATATCCTTCTTCATCCCTGACCACCAATATGACTCTCGAAGATCTCGACACATCTTGATAAACCCCGGGTGTACAGAATATGTGGAGTTCTGACCTGGGTCATAATCTCCTTGGTAGCTCACCAAACGATGATACGCACAACCTCAGTCCAAACCAACAGACTCTCGAATCATCAATACTAAACCCTGGTACATCAGATGATCTCATTTTTTCAATCAAATTCTGCATCTCAGAATCCACCTTCTGAAAATCTCGAATCTGATCCAATAAAACAAGCCTCGCCTCCACATGCCCAAGCAAAGCCCCGGAGTCATCAAATTGCAACTCAACTCCGTTCTTCCTCATTCTCTGTAGCTCCGACACTGCAGGTCGTCTCTCAGCTGCAATGTGAGCCAAACTCCCCATCAAATTTCTACTCAAAGCATCGGCTACGACGTTAGCCTTGCTAGGATGATACGATATAGTACAATCATAATCCTTTAGTAACTCCAGCCAACGTCTCTGCGATAGGAGCAACCCATTCAGAAATTTTCTAGCCAATGCTTCCTCACCACGAGCCTTAGTAGGAGCATATTGGCTCACCTCTCAGAACCTGTCCTCATACTCACTGACGGACATACCTAGTTCCTGATGAAATTCACTAAACTGATCTTCTATCCCTCTTGCTCAAAGGAAGAACATACAAAATGAGCTCATCCTTGAACTCCTCCCACGTGAACACTCTACGTGACCTTTGGCCCTGCCACCATCTGGCATCTCGACCATCCAGTAGAAAGGAAGCCAACCTCACTCTCGTAGTGTTATCTGTAAGCTCCATGGCCTCAAAATACTGCTCCATTGTAAATGTGAAGTCCTGAGGGTCATCCCCCAATCTACCCAAAAACTTGAGCGGAGATAGCTTCACAAACCTCGCAAAGTCGAGACTCAGCATCAGACTAAGATGTTGTGGGAACTGTCGCAGGTGTAGGTACTGCAACTGCCTCAAGCTGAAGTGGATGTAATAGCGGTGCCGCAGCAGGTGAAATAGTCTGGCCTTCAGCAGTCTGCCCGACTAACAATGCCCCACTCTCATCAAGACTTGAGTAAATCTCTCTAACACATCAGCCTGACCAACAAGCGTTGGTTGTGGTTGTGGTGCCGCAACTTCAGGTAAACTAGCCGCCTAATGTTGGTCGGCTACAGAATACTCAGCAGCATCAATAGGCTAGAGTCTAGGCCTCCCACAACCTTTAGTACGAGGCCGATCCATATCTACAACAAACAAATCGTGTATGCAATATCAATATGCAAATGGTTGCCACAGTACTAAGCCAGAGATCAAAGAATGCACAGAAGCAAATCACACTGACTCGATAAAAGATACCTAAGCTCCACACCAGACCCAAACTATACGAACACCTAGTTCTACGAAACCTAGTCACTGATACCACCTTTGTCACGACCCATTCCCGGGACCATGATCGCGTAGGAGGCAGACCGTCTATGGAAACCCGACCCATCCCGCACAAGGCTTCCAAAGAATCAGAATTGCTACCCATCATTTATTGGAAAAACATTTTATAATTAAAATAATTTATATATAACTCAATTTATATAAACAAATACCAAAATGTATACAAATAATATACTCTGGTAAACCAAATACAGTAAATAAATCCGAATATACATAAAACCCAATACCCCACAGTAATCTGGTACGAAGCTCTACAAAATAAAAGAAGCCTGAACAATAGGCATCACTAACCAAAATGTCTCCTCACGGGTGTCCGAGATGTGAAATGTATGTTGAAGCCAAAATCTGTGCACCTGGAAGATAGAATCATCCACAACAGAAAATAAAATAGGGTTGAATCCCAGTGATGAATAACACTCTAGAGCGCCTCATATGTGCCTCACAGAGTCTATTTTGAAAACGGTTCGCAAATATCTCAAGCAGTATTCATAAGTATATATAAATATAAACTTAATACAATAATAGCCTTTCGAAAATCCATTTTGAAACCATTTACAATCACAGCAAACAACATGCACGAAGGTGTATTAAAATCATTTAAGATTTTAAATTTTCATTTTCATGTCAAAACATATACAGACGATATGGGACTAAGCAAGCATGATATGAACTCTGCCAAATATCACGAAATGTGTGGACCAGCCATAGTGATGAGGACCCGCTTCTATCATAAGCAAATCATGTGCCCGATTGGGGCAACATGGCTACCGACAACTCTGGTAGTTGGGCTTTATCAAACATTGGTATACGAAATGCTACATACTTAGTGGCACAAGTATCCCCATATCGAAAAGCAAAATGTACTATCGTATAGTACAAAATCATATCATGCAATCCAGCATTTCAAATAATATCAAAGATATATAATACATATATATCATTTCAAATCCAAAACCGATTATTACACAAATAACTAGTTTTATCTCAGCCAATCCTTTAGATTAGTCATTTTCAGATAAAATCCAACACATCAAAAACAAGTAAATAGAATTCGAGATACAACCAATGTGTCTGAAGCGGCTATTCACTCACCTAGCAATCCAAGCCAAAACACCAGTCAAGTCCCACTCTTCGGTGGCTGATCTCGCTGGCAAGAACAAGAAATTGTATACAATCAAACAACACAAATATCACAATGCGGTACTGTGGCAAATACCAAATGCATGATATGCAAATGCACATATAGACTCCCGAAGTTGCCCCAAACTATAGTCTGAAAGTGAATCTGTCACTTTCGATCCAAAATCTACTTAAAATTACATTGTGGTCCCGACCAATGTAAAATTACGTTTTAGACCCCGAGACTCCAAATTCATAAAACTGTTCCCGAGGTATCTTAGGATTATTGACTTGCAATCTATAAGTCAGAATCCCCAAATTCGAACCCGAACTTTCAGAAAACACGAATTTATCCTGGACTCGTAAAATTACAAGTCAGTCCCTATGATCCCAAATGTTATGATCCATACTCAAATTTTCTAAAATTCACAATTCTAACTACGACATAAGGTATTTGCAAAAATGCCCTAATTCTACCGCGTCGGGAAAATATTTACGAAAATACCACTATCGTGTTTCGCTAGCTACCCGATAAAATCAGACACACAATCCCACTCAAATTCGTCCCCTGAACACGAATTTGAAGTCAGATTACACCAACAATCAACAGATTTTCCACAATTTGGAAAAACTCGAACCAAACCTAACTTTTCCAAAACACACAAAATATCTTGATTAAAAGCTTAAATCATGTTCCTACAAGTCCTCTAACACTTATTCTAACATCAACTAACTCAGAATCATCAATAATCCTAACCTACAGTGATTTTCGGACAAGATTGCATGTGACGAATCAAAGCTCAAAATGATGTTAAAATGGAAGAGAATGAGTTGATCTTACCTCAGAAGTGGACTAAGGACCTTGGGAAACCAATGTGGAAGGATTCAGACGAGTTGAGAGAGTTTTGAGTAAGACATTGAGAGAAAAGTGACGAAATGGCGTGTTTCGGCCCGTTTTATGCACTGCAGATCAAAGGCGACGTACGTCGTACATAGTGACAACGTACGTTGTGATGATGCTCAACGTACGTCGTGATCCTTTTCGAATAAACACACTTCAACATACCTCATAGTCAGACAAGGTACGTTGGTCATCCTCGTCCCAGATAACGTACGTCTTACCTATGTAACGTACCTCATACTGCTTTTCTATACAACGTACGTCTTGCACAATGTGCTACGTACGTTGTCACTCTCCCATCACATACTCGATGTTTCACATTTCCCCACATGCACCGAACTTTCCTCGAGGTTCGATGACACCTAATCCTCGACAAATACGTCTGATTACCTTCAAGGTCAAATCAGACTTGGTTGGAAGTCTACAGGACTCCTAACCAAAACGGACGGGATTTTACAGTTGCTGTTAAAAATTGCAGCACAAAAGATAAACACATATTCTAAAATGTGTGGTCAATTTTTTTGTTTCGTTGTTGAAGAAGATTAAAAAATTAAATGAGGTCAAAGAATTATAAAGAGAAGTGCTCCATGAAGATTGGTGTTGGAGAGAAGTGCTCCATTGAACCAAAATGAGTTGTTGGAGAGAAATGCTCCGGCAATCGAAGGTCGGTGACAAAGTGCATCGACAAAATAGTGTTTGTGATGAGAAGTACATTACATAGCAGACATGAAGAGACGTGCTTTACAAACTTGGCAGATGGTAGAGAGATTTCCCAACTTCAAATCAAGAGGGAGTGTTAAAAATTGATTCAAAGTTTGAGAACTTGTCAAAGTTTATTCAAGATTTTCTCATATTTTTCTAGTTCTTTAGTTAGTAAAATAATACAAAATAGAATCTGATTTAGTTGAGTATTTGTTGGGATATTTGGTTACTTGTAAGCCTATAAATAGGCCCTTTCATTTACTGAAATTATATGTAGAATGGTCCATTTTGTTTCTCTCATTAATTTGATTATTAGTCATGTCTCATGATTTCTAACAGAGGCAAACCAAGGTATTTTATTGGTGGCACATCTGTCTTACAGCCTAGTAATCAACTGATAGCACAATAGTGGAGTCTTCTACTTAAATTAGTTGTTTAGAATCAGCAAATCAACTAGCAGAAATTGCAGTATGTCGTCAACGAACTACAATATTCAGATATCATTAGTTAAGTCTGGGGTTTTTATTCTCTGAATAAGACCCATGTCCACAGCTTTATCAATAAAACACTTGAATCCTTCAACTACTATATTTGAAAGAAATGGCAAAGAAGATCTCCTTGTCGTACTCCTCACTCCATTTTAATGGCTTGCAGGGGCTGCCCTTTATCAGAACTGAAACAAGAGATGTTGACAAATATTGATTCATCCAACCAATTCCCAAGTTGTCAAACCCCATACATCTCATAACAGGCTCAAGATATTGCCATGAAATGTTATCGTTTTTGTGGTTTAGTTGAATAGAAACACTAGGACATTGACTTATAAAAAAAAATAATAAAAATAAGTAAACCAAAAAAATCTCAAGGATATATCTATTTTGACAGTAATAATAGAAGGTATATAAAAGCTTCCCTAAGGTTGATTGAAAAGGATAATTCACAATTTTTTTTATAATAAAAAAGCTGCCCTAAGGTTGATTGAAAAATTAGCTATGCTTTAATTCACCATCATATATTTCACAAACAGAACTAATTTATAAATTCTATATAAGTTTTACATATTTTTATATAAAAAATTATTACCTACATTTAGTGTATAATTTCGTTCATATATCATACAGATAAATGAGTGAACATATGAGTAGGGAAGAGTAAGGTAAAGTGACTTCAGTTATTTATATACTATTTTCTAATTTTTGTGATTTATGATCGGGACTATACACCAAATATAAGTAATAATTTTCCTTTTTTATAGACAATAATAATAGTACTATTGTGTTTCGCAAGTCGCAACCTTCCATGCCATAACTGTTTGATACCAATATTGTTAATTAGTTTTTTATTTTTTCTGCTTATTTCATTGTAGAAGAAGGAAAGACGAAAAAAAAACCCTCAACAGATTACAGAAGTACCATATGACTTATTTAGACCATGAGACCAACAAAAGCAAAAGAATAAACAAACGCAAAAGCAAGGACACCAAGATTTCAAACTGTTACACCAAACACAACGTCGCTCTACTCTTCGTTATTAGGATAAACATGTGCAGGCAACCGAGGCTTTGCTAGCGCAAGCAGTGGTTTGGCAAGTGTAAGGCTTTTCACTTCTTCAGAGAGGTCAATCTTAGACTCGCCAGGAGGCAATTCCCAAGTAAACCCTTGAAGAAGCCTAGCAAACAACATCGCAGTCATTGCAGTACCAAGAGTGACTCCCACACACCCGCGCATTCCTGTGCTGAATGAAATGAAGCGCAATCCTGACTCCGTCAACACCACATTCGACTCACCATCCTTCAGGTGTCGCTCTGGCTTAAACTCAAGTGGGTCTTCCCACACCTTGGGGTTACGCCCTAGGCCAACCCGACTCAGCAGGACATGGCTGCCTTTGGGGATGAAGTAGTTTCCGACCTTAGTGTCGGTTACAGAGACATGAGGGACATTGAATGGTGCAATTGGGTGGAGCCTGAAGGCTTCTCTTGCACATGCCTTGACGTACTTGAGTTGAGAGAAGTCTGATTCTTGGACTAATCTTTCCTTTCCCACCACTCGGTCTAGTTCTTCCACAGCCTTTTCAAGAATGCGTGGCTTGTTTATCATCTCTGCGAGTGCCCATTCAACAGCATTTGATGGATTGTCCACTGTTGCTATCATTATCTCCTGAAAGGTGAATAAATATCAGCAAATTTTACATGGTTGATAAGATGAAAATAATTAAATGACAGCATTGATTTTATATGCTTTCCAATTAAAGAAATTCCATCAATTATATTTAATGCTAAAAAAATTTAAATGAGCTAAGATCTCCAAGAATATTACATATGTCGATTTGTCCAATTATCGTGAAGCAACATAAGTTCACCATGTAATATATATTGCGCCTTTTCTTTATCTTTTTCAATTTTTATTCAAGGGTTAGTATGATAATCATCATACTCCGATAATTTTTTCTTTTCTTGCGTGAAAATTTTTGTAAATGGTTGTAAATATATAACAAAATTATAATACAACAGATGAATTAAACAATATCATAGTTTATAAAAAACAATTGTCAAACAATGTTTTTTTCTATATTTCAGTTTAAGCTAACAGTTTATTTAACGTGGAGGCCCACTTAGAAATTTGATTATTAATTTATCAAAAACAATCCATATATTAGTATTTTCTTCCTAATTTTTCTTAGATGTGCAATTATCAATATTTCTATTTCATTATCTCATCTTTACTGCCGGTTCTAAATTTGAGTTTGAATACACTTGTAGTACTAGATTAAGGAGTCAAGCATTAACATCTAATTACAAGTTCACCACAGTCAATTAAGGTTAATTTTATCCAGGGTCACTCTAAATTTATGTTTGTTGCAGCATGATTACTAAACTAACATTTGTTTCAGGAAGGTCATCGAAAGATTTCTGCTTTTTTAGTTGCAGTGTTTGTAGGGATTAATTTTGGAGCTTCTCATTATTGTCTTTATAGGGATTGATTTCAGTGCATAGAAAAATACTCAACCAAGAGAGAGAGAAAGAGAGAGAGAAGTTGATGTTGAGTTTAGTTTTGATGATGATGTGTGCAAAACATCCATGAAAGATGTGCAAAGATGCAGACTTTGTGATTTGTTGCAACAATGCACATACTAGCATATCTACGCACATTGTAGTATGCAAAACTGGGTCCTACGCCAGTAGAAGGTGAGCAAAGAGCGTAGATTTGAAAGAGGTGCAAAAAGTAAAAATCAAACTTTGTTCTACGCATGTAAAGATGCTCAAATGTACGTACACTACAAGAAAAAGACGCATTTGCATCGAAATATTTGTGACAAAAAAATCGGATGCAACTTTGTGATGAATTCGTCGCAAAACGGAGAACTTCAGATGTTTCACTTTTTTTGCGACGAACGACTTTTCGATGCAATAATTGGCGGGAAGGTTCCCGCCTGACTTTTGTGGCATCATTTGCAACGGAAATTCATGGAAAATTTGTTGCGACGAAATGCACTTGGTCGGAAAAAAAGCGACCATTGTTTTCGTCACAACAATGAGGCGGGAAATTTTCTGCCTCATTTGTGACAAAAATGTTAGTCGTAATTGTTTGGCGGGTGAAGATGGTTGGTTTCCCGCAGCAGTTTGCGTCGAAACTGTGGTTGGTTGCCATTTTACGAAGAATTCGTCGTTATTTTGAGTTATTTTTTGGTGAATTCGTCATTATTTTTGCGTCCAACAATTTTGTCGCAAATGTTTTGGCCTACAAATACATAATTTGGCTGTTGAAAGACCCATTCGGATTTTGACTACAAAAACAGAATATAGAAAGGTTTCTAGATAGCACGTTGACGTATTTTGGGCCAAGTTAAAAGTCACATTGAATTTGTAAGCCTTATTCCAATGAAAGTTCAATATTTCAATAGTTTTTTGGGTTATTGTTTAATTGTTTGGTTTGTTTGTTTGTTTGTTTGTTTGTTTTGTTATTATTATTATTAGGAATTCTTTAAACTCGTTTTATTATTATTTTCTAGATACATGGCCCCCAAGCGTGGTCCTCCCCGACGTCCGTATGTTGAGCCAGTCCGTGGGTTGGCAAGTCAACAGATGAGTGTGCCTGAGAATGTTTCTCAGGACATAGATTCTCTTATGGTAGGCAATACTTCTTCTCAGTCTACCTCTCAATTCGTCTCTCAGTCTCCTCCTATAGAGCAGATGCCAGAGGAGGATGTCTTGCCTTCCTCAACTACATCAGTGGATCCTCAGCAGGACGACCTTCACCAAGACGTGCACGGCCTCGAGGACGAAATCATGACAATGAAATTTTGCATTGTTATATTGATAACGGCATGTAATTCTTTTTCCTTATCTTTTTATACTTAAATTCCTATATAATAAATTTTAATTTTTAATTATCCTACATATGTAATGTAATTAACTGTTTGTTGGTAGCTTGAGCCCAGCCATGATGTGTCTTATTGGATTACTAAGACTATCCAGCACAATCCTTGTTCATCTGCACTAGATTGGGGCCACTAATTCATCAAAAGACCAGTGATACGATTAAACGAAGGTAAGTCCAAATGTATTCATCTAATGTGAGTTTTTAATCTATAAAATTCCTAATATCTTGATATATTTCTTTGATTTTGTAGACACATTTTACGATGGATCCAGATGATGCGACAAATATCAGGAAACTTTGGAACCAGCTAACCAGCACGTGGTACAACAACATACTTAGCACTATTCAGAGATTAGGAAAGAGGCCAGATTGGTTGTCTGTCGCAGATTACACATCATACCTAGCTAGTTGGACGTCTGAGGCTTTCAAAAAGCGTTCAGAGATCAACCGTCGTAATAGGTTGGCGAACCCGGCTCTCCACATGGGAGGATCCATCTTATACGCAGAGCATGCGAGATGACTGGTAATGTGTTCAAAATTTCAATTTCAAACAAATTAATTCTTAAATTTTAAATATTAATATATTAGTTTGTTTTGTAGCCTCGCAAATATAATCAAGAAATTGGTCTGCGAGAGCTCCATAAATACCTCCACATAAAAAAAAAAACACGACGGACAGACTTTTGTGGACAACCGGGCACGAGAGGTATCAGTGAGTATTTTTTTATCACAAGTGAATTATTTTTTTCTCTTAACGACAATATTTTTTAACTTTAAATTTTCATTTTTTGTGGAGCGGACCGACCAACTCCTTAAAGAGCGTTTCTCCACGCCTGACGTCTAGCCAACACCGTAAGATGAGTGTTCCGCATTCCTCGAGGCTGCTGGCGGTGTTCGTCCAGATGGACAAATTTACGGTCTTGGATCGCAGTCTGTCGTCATTTATCCTAATGAGGTTCGTCTTCCACGCAACGCGCTTAGAGCTAGGAACAACGACCTTCGCCACGAGAATACTGAACTACGCCAACGAGTTGACGAGCTTCAGTCCGAGGTGACGCATTTGCGTTCAGGTAATGAGGCTACTCAGAGGTAGATGACAGAGATGTGTTCAGATAATGACAATTTTTGTAGTCAGATGGAGAGTTTCATGGCACAAATTCGTTTTATGCAGAGCTATGCTTCTACCTCATGATCACCTGCACCTGACTCATCCGCAGCCGATGACGACACACTATTAGATAGGTTCATGATATATATTTTGGACATTTACATTTTGGACGTAGTAGACATAAATTTTCTGTATATATTTGATATTTACATCATATATTATATATTTTTTATTCAGTTAATTATGATTCAAAATATTTCATTTACTTTTTGACATTTTTATTAATTTTCTATTAATTAATTAATTTTGAAAATACATTTTTGTTTTTATTGAAATTTTATTAATTAATTTTAAAAATACATTTTCGTGGTGTCAAATTGGTCGTAAACACGTTGGCGACGAATTGGTCGTAAACACGTTGGCGACCAATTCGACGCAACAACTTTGTGATGAATTAGACGCAGAATGTTAGCGACAAATTCGTCGCTCAATCTTGCGACCAATTCGACGCAAAATTCTTGGTTGACTTTGACCTGGTTTTGAGACTAAATGTTGATCGGTTGCAAATTTTTCCGACGAATTTCTCCCAATTTTTTAGCTAGGGGTTTTTTTGCAACGAAGGTTTGCGACTAAATTTTCATCGCAATGTCTGACTTTAGACGAAAATCCATTTTTTGCGACGAATTTAGTTCGTCGCAAATGCGTCTTTTTCTTGTAGTGGCAGACAAGCTGTAGATGCGAACAAAACATAGACACTCCTTGGGATTTTAATTTGAATATTTCCTAACATAGTCACTTGAAGAATTAAAGGAGGCATATTTGAAAGATGACAACGCGCATAGTTCAGTGGCTAATGCACTGGTTTTCTAGTTGAACCCACAAAAAACTAGGGATTTGTTTTGCTTGTTTGGTCCATAAAACAAGGTGTTCAATTTCCTATTTGAGCCTGAAAAAACTAGAGGTTTGGTTTGCTTGTTTGGTCCATAAAACAATGTGTAACGATTTGCTTGTTGATCTCACAAAAGCAAGTGGTGTAAACGGTTTCCCTCCACCCGGAAGTGAGGAGATAGTGGATTGAAATTCTCTGCGGATTCTAAAGGAGTTGACGTAGGTCAAAGAGGACCCAACCATTATAAATCGAATTTGTTCTCTCTTCCCTCAACCTATTTACTTTACCTTGCATTTGATTTTTTTGTTTGTGGATTGGATATTTGTTTGCTTCCGCATTTAACTTTGATTTTGATTGAAAAGAAATTTGTTATTTGCTTTAATTTGTAAAATATTTTTAACAAGGTTTTAAACTTGCACAAAATTCAATTTACCCCCCACTTAAATTGTCATTCTTGGGACCAACAGCGGAGACAGAGTTGGAGATAAGGCTGGGTTTGGGTAGCGGGTTGAATTTGTTCGGGTCAGGTTTCAGCTTGGTTGTTTTTGTTTGTTTTTGGTTGGGTTTCCACGTCAGCATCACTTGACATTTTTAAGCAACACGGCATGCCTAGTCATCTTTCTGGCCTGACAATTTTTAAAATCCGACTATAGTGACCGTCTGAGAATGAAAATTAATGTTCAATTACCTTTGTGAAATAAATGTGAATTTAGTGACCATACTACAACAAATATAAATTTAGAGCGACCGTGAATAAAATTAACTCCAATCAATTAATATAAAAAAGAAATTGCTTACCGTAATTTGAGCCTTGATCTCATCAACAGATAGCAAAGCATTTGCATTGGAGTCTTTCAAATTAATGAGAACGTCAAGCAAGTCCTCCATCTCTTTCTTCTTACCATCCTTCCATTGTTGAACCCTCTCTTCAATGATGGGATCGTGATATTTTTCCATAATCCCAATAACCTCCTTCATCACCTTTTCATGACCATCCAAATCAAAACCCTCGAAAAACGGAAAGTAGTCAGACACACAAAAGGAGTATAAATAAGCAAGGATAGTGAATACTCCATAAATATGCTCCTCCTCTTCAACACCAGGTCCTCCATCCTCCATTCCTTTCCCAAAGAACCTCTTGTTAAACACCAACTTCCTTATCACATTTCCACAGTAGTGTTGAGCAGCAATTCTTACATTCACAATGCCACCTTTGTCGAAACTACCCTTGCATTGGTTATAGACAAAACGCACAAGATGATCTGCTTCTTCAATTCTTTTGGCATGAAGCCACCGATGTCTCACTGGGGAAAGCACCTCCACTGTGAGGACTTTCCTCATTTTTTTCCATTGCATTCCTAAGGGCACAAGTGCTGCAGTTAAGTAACCCTTTGTGGTAAAACGGGTTGACATGCTGAGAGGCCTTGATGCAAAAACAGCATCTTGTGTTTTCAAGAATTCACGACTCAAGCTAGGGATGTGACAACAATCACATGAACACTCCCTAGACGGATACATGCAATCTCAGTGCTCATTTCTTTCATAAGAGCATGTATCCATCGAAAGACCGGTTTGTTCTTAACCATTTCCAGAATGCACCCAACAATAGGCCATGGTTTTGGACCAGGAGGGAGTGAGTCCTTTACCATATTGCATTGTTTCCGGAATTTGGTGAAGTAATATCGGGTTATTACTATGACAAGAAGAGGAAGTGAGAGTGTCAGTAGGGTTGAGCAAAGACCTGATTTGGCAACACCTAGAATTTCATCAATAGAAGATAGCATAGTTCTAGGCAAAAAAGAGTGCATATTGTTCTCCATGGATGATATTGATCACACAAGTCTCTACTTGCATATTGTTCTCCATGGATGATATTGATCACACAAGTCTCTACTTGGTTCCTACTCACTTGTTCTCAAATGAGCTGATTGCCTTTCCTTATATAAATTCAAAATGAACCATAACATTTAAGATCATTATGTTTCATTTCCATATATAGCCAAGACTTAACTCGACATAATTGTGCACATAGCATGTAGCTAATAATGGAAATGGGTTGTTTTTTCTTTTCTTGCATCCTAGATGGCATTGTCATATACAATGTATTGGCTTATAGTTAATTATTTATTTTAAGAACTTAATCACTTCACAGTGACCTTCATTCTAAACCTAATAATTAATTAGTTCAACTATAATAGATTTCTTTGCAATTTGATAGAGCATTAAACATATTCTTCAGTTTCTTCTCTGCCGACAAAAAATAATCCTTAACTTGATTCTATTCATATGCCATTTTTGGGAGACTTACATAAATGCTAGTTTGTGGTGTTGTGTTTTTGTTACATAGTGTTGCAAAAAGAAATGTCAATTGCATTTATGGCAACCATATCAGGATGAAAATGAGAACATCTTTTGTACGCTTTTTAAAGAAGGTAATATGTGCTTGAAAAATGAAATGAAAGTATCTTATATCATGTAAACCTGCCAGTTAAAAGACAAAAGTATGACTTAATAATGAGTTACGTTGAATTTGAAATCGAGACCCCGACTTTTATGCTATACCAACACTGATAATCTGCTTGACATACTTATAAAAAAAAATTTACATTAATTTTGTGTTATAGATATACACAAAAAAAAAAACTCATTTTCATATATATGATGAAATCTTGAACATATGTTTACAATAAATTTTTTTCAAATTTTATATCTGCAAAAAAGGCAATAAGAAAAGGGTCGGAACAACTTATTCATATTTAATTGACTAGGAATTCTAATTACCACAAATTTACATTACCGATTGCATATTTGTTAAGTTGACTGACTTTTTTTTTAAATCAGAATCTAAAGATAACTTCAATAGTTATTAATAGAAAAATGCTAAAAACACCCATTTTTTGCACTCTTTTCATACACTTTTAAATAAAATATGAAACGTGTCATTTTATTTATAACCAATAATTCTATCGTTGAATTTTATATACCAAAAATTTGTATTCGTAGTCGCAAATTGCTAGATTAACATAGTTCTTTGTTTGCACTAAAAAATTACATATGTGACTCAAAACATAACTTTGAGTCAATATTTGTTTGCATATTTCCAGCACTTCTCAAAAAACTCATTCTGAGTTGTTCGCTCTATGGTGGACTCAAAGACTCAATATAACATTTTGATCCATTGTTCTTTTGCAAACCAAATCTGGAACTTTTACTCATCAAAAGAAAAACTTTCAAATTTTGTATCTCTTGATCCATCTAGGAACTCTACGTCAAATTTGGGCCATGCACTGATCTCATTTGTCCAATTTTACAAAGTTCGAAGTGATTCTTTTGGATTTAGTCAAAATTTTGAAGAGGAAATTACATGGCTTCTCCGCTCCATATCTGCAACATAACAAAAGAGCTCTAGGGATTTTGTCTTTATTCTTGACAGAATCAAAGTCCCTCTCTTTGATCGTACACAGATAGAATAATCTATGTCCTGCTTTTCGATTTCATTACCAGATTGTCGCGAAGAACAACGTCGTCGATGTCGAACACCATGCCGAATGAAGGTGGTCTTTCGTTTAATTGTACATTGATTTGTTAATCGGTTAAATTGGGTACTGGAATAAAAATGTTGAGAGAGATTGAATCAAAGAGAAAGTAGAACGCACCGCTTTAGACTTGAGGTGGGGGAGAGATAATGATCAATGAAGAAAAAGAGTCTGCTAAACCGATTTCATTATATTTTGTTATATTTTTTTGTTTGCACATTAAAAAATAATTTTTTTTTTTGTTAAGAAAAAGAGTTGCATTTTTTAGTTGTACATCATTTGTAAACCTTCTGTATAACTTTCTATATATAAGTTGGTTATTCTTGCAATATTTCTTCAATTTCTTGCGACAACTCAATTTCTTACAAGAGGTTGTCAATTTCTCATGGATAATCTCAGATAATAGTATTTGCACAAATAGTTTTTTGCTCGTTAGTATTTCAGAAATAGTTTCATCCACATATTATTTTTTAAAAAGTTGACTTTTTTTTATTTGTATAAAAGTGTACATGTTTCGAATTTGAATATAAATATAAACTGTACTCAAAGGCAAAAGCAAGAATATACAGTAATATAATATACAAAACTTTTATTCATAACGATCACAATCAAAACTCAAAAGGACAGCTGAATCCAAATTAAGCAAACATGGAAACCTGGCAAACAAACATGTTGACATTATTCAGCAATACTGAGGCAAAAACAATAATCCCACCTAACAGGTGGCTGCAGGAAAACAAACATGTACTAGACATGAAAACAGGGAAAAAAATTCAAAGAATCACAGATTGATGAATCATTTATTTACGATGAAGAACTCAAAATCACTTATTAGGAGCCAGTAGCAGATGCTTCTTCTTCCAGAGGGAACATCTGAACAGTTGGGAATCTTCCAAGCCTGACAGAATTAACATAGTCAGTGGGGCAATGTGCAGAAATTCCAGGGAATTCAAGTCCGAAAACCCTGACAAATATAGAGAACCAACCCTCCTTGTAGTCAGGTCCAAGTTTGTACCCTATAGTCAATGCTCTGATTAACTCCCAGGCAGCATTTAGATGAGCTGGAAGACCGTATTTCCACCCAAAGAAATTTGGGTTTGGTTCCTCATCCATTTTCTTCCATTAGAAAGACAGAAAAGATACAAAATCAATGCTAGCAGATGGAAATTTTCAAAAATAAAAAAATTTGGTGCTGAAAAATGTAACGTGTAAGCTAGTTATTCCAACACAATTGGCTTTGTTTGGTTATTGGAGTTAAAGACAGTAGATATGGATATAAGAAAGAAACTGTATTTTTATTCTTAGTATTTTTTTTACAACAAAAAAGGGAGTCAGGGGTGACCAGTAGTAACATACACGTGCTGGACGTGATCATGCAAGCATTACTTTCTGCTGCGGAATGTCCAAAGAGCCATAGTTGAGCTCGGTAAGATGGTCGAGACTTGTAACAGCGACACCCGGAGGGGCTAACAGAGGATTCGGTCTATCAACTAAGCTCTATTACCGAGCCTAAGTCCAGTGGTAATTAAATTACAAGCCGCTCCCTCCGTAGAGTTCGAATCCGGGACCTGCGAACGAAGGACAGGAATCCTGTCCACTAGGCCACCCCTCACGGATATTTTTATTCTTAGTATACATGGCGGTTTTTGGTTTTGGTATATTAGTATTATATATTATCATTTTTTGAAAATTGTGAATCAGAAAAAGTGTTAATCTTTCTATTTTTCGCTGACAACTACTAATTTTACCAATGTATAATCTATATCTGCTATCTATAACTGAATTTACCGAAACCATTTTGACGCTCTACCAATAAAAGTTGTCTTAAGTGACCGACAGTTACATTTATTGAATTTATTATTGACGTTTCCCCTAGATCATATATTTCCAAGAAAAAATAAGAGTAAAAAAAGGGAAGAAAACATACCTGCTCAAAGTAGCAGCTGTCAAAGTAAAGGCAGACTCCAAAATGCTTATACAAGAAAGTTTTGTCATCATAAGGCAACCTTGGCACAATGTCATTGCAATAAACCACCCTGAAGTACTTGGGGACTGGAATCTCCAGATGTGCTTCCATGAACTTCCCTAACTGCCTGTTCCCAATCCTTGGCTGCCCAAATGTGTAAACTCCCAACAACCTCTGCATAATCTCCTCGTCATTCAGAACCAACACAGTTGGGAACAATATTGCAAGTGCCCCTCCTAAGCTATGCCCTGTTACCACAAACTTTGCATTCTTGTGCTCCCTCAAAAGGATCTTAAGCCTCTGTCTCACCGCATAGTATGCTGTTTTCTTCACCATTTCAGGTGGAATGTACTGATCATCATCATCGGGTCTCACAAATTTATTGCCAGTTTGAAAATGAAATTGGAAGGTGGTGCTGTCTTCTCTATTGCCTAAACCCAATGCCTCTAGGAATCCCATGTGGACTTTTCCCAGTTTTGGTATCTCATACCAGGAGTAATCAAAGTCCGTACACCAGTCGTCAGCATCGAAAGGTTCTGTGCCTCTGAAACTGATCAATATCAAGTTGACATCTTTGGGCTTGTCGCATAGTATGAACACTTGGGTTGAGCTCTCTTTTTGGAAATCTACATTCCATTGAAGCACCTCTTTAAAACTGTTAGAATTTTGTTTTCAGCTGACAATTTGGGTTTTAAATTTCCAAAAGTAAGGAGTTCTTGCTGTCAGACCCTCCTCAAGACAAATTTGAAAAATACAACTAATTCAAGTTCATGATGTGCAAAGCAAATGAAGAAAAGAATGCATGATTTCCAGCGAAAAATGATGAGTATGCACTGAAAATTTCAATTAAAGGACGTAATTAATCAAATCAAAATTCTGTTTTCATACCATTCCAGCAATTGTAGAACTCCACAAAGTGCATCTGCAATTAGACAATGTACTAATGTTGTATCAGTTACTATGAGTAACTTCAAATTATGCATCACTAATCTTGGAATAAATATCAAAAACGCAAAAAGAAATTCAGTAAAATTAAACGGCTGAAAAGGTTTGCTTGCCTTCCAGTGGTGGACAACAACATTTCGAACAACCTTGGCGTTCTCATAGGACAACTTTGACGCCATGATGCAGAGGTCCATCAGAACTCGGTTTCCACTTTGAGCGTTGATACTTCCCTTTATCTGTTCCACCAAGTCATGTTTAGACTTGTACAAGTCTATTCGCCCATCAATATGCCCTATGCAACTTATATATGTCTCTGACCCTCTTCGCGGTATCACCACCTTCCCTGCATTGTCCGTCATCGTCAAAATTTTAAGCAGAAGCGGTAATTTTTCTTCGACGATTTTACGATCACTGTGTGTACAATTACAACATGACCAATATATTTGAACTCATACCCTCTATCATTAATTATTGAAAGTTTTTTCATTGATAAATCTTAAAATTGTATTTGTCTAATTCACAAAGCAGTGGATTAAAAAATTAAGACTTTATTTTGTTGAGAAAACGGTTTTTGGTTTTTATTTTTTTATTTTGTTTCTATTTTTAAAAATTAAAAACATTTAAAAAATATGTTTTCTAATAAAAAAATTGAACACAATTTTTATTTATTCATCTCTATTTTTTAATTTTTTTAAAATAATAAAAAATGTTATCAACCAAACAGCTCGTAAACAACTCGAGATATTTTCACACTTAAATTTATCACACCGACAACAAAGTTAACTAGTGTAACTTTTTAAAAAATTTAGAAGTAACGAAGAATAAATATAACAAATAGGAAAAATAAACCATGACATAGAGACAATAAAAGGAAAGGGAAACTGGGTTTGGAGTAGAAATTTACCATGGAGAAGGTTGTAGATTAATCCGAAGAGGTCACCATTCTCAGACAAAAGATTGAGGATGAACTCAACTAGAAAACCAGTGTACTCCATAGGCTTTCCTAAAAACATAAGAATTTTGCGAACAATAATGGACACTAATATCACCCACCTGTTACTCGTCACCTCTCCTCCCGTCAATTCTTCCTCGGAGCTCTCCAAAAATGCCATCCCACTCGCTATATCACCCCACAGCATGTACTTCCACAACTCACAAATTCCACCTCCGTTTGGTCTCACTATCAAGTACTTGTCGTGAAATTTACTAGCACCACTTGCCATGAATTCAATCTGAATCAACCTAACTACAAAAATATATAATTCAACCAAGAATTAGTACTGAAAAAGAATTAATTAAATGATTAAGAATGTTCAAGTTATAGGGGTATTAAGAGAAAAATTTGATGGTGTTAGTGATATTACTTACCTCCTATTTATACTCTCTTTTGTTTCTTGATGAGGAAAGTTTTGAGGATAGACATAAATAAAGGTGAAGTTTACGTCAAAAGTACAAATCCCGCCGACATTAAGAAACAGTTGGCAAGAAAACAAAGAAACTCGTCATCATCAAATTGCGGTTGTTTCGATTTCTTTTGGAAATTTTAGCTGTATGATCTAGTACACGATATAGATATCATAAGCACATGGACATTTTTGTTTGTTTCATGGGAGAGGGAGAATATTTTTCTTCAATCGAATAATTGCTGGAATTTCTACAATTTTTTTATCAATATACAATATTTTTTTATTAGTATTTATAATTTTATGACTAATAATTAATTAATAATTTTTAATACATATTAAAAATTCCCACAAATGAAACATTCACCTTGATAAGAAAATGTTGCACCCTAATAAAAAAACGTTGGAGGTTCATAAGAAAATATTGCATGCACCTTACTAAACAAGGTTTTAGAGGCAGAAGCAACATTCCTTATTAAAGTGCAACATTTTCTTGTTAAAATTGCATAAATTTATAATATGTATTAAAAATTGTTAATTAATTATTAATCACAAAATTATAAATACTAATAAATAAACATTGTGCCTTCATAAGGAAAATTGTAAGAGTCGGTTGTAAGAAATTATTATTCTCATACAATAATTTCCTACAAACGGATAATTGTAAGAACTCCTATAATTTTAGAGTGTGGGATGCACTGTTTCTATATTCGTATTAAAAACATTCAAAAGCGACATTTTTTATTTTGGATTGAATAAATTGAAAGCTATAAAGTTTATCATACGCACTTTGATTTCTTGCATGCTTTAAGCTATAACATTGAAATTTTCTTTTCGAAAACAATTATGTGTACAGAAAACTTCAAAAGTTTTTCTGTCATTTGAGGAAAGTCTATATTTGCGTAAGATTGCAACACATCATTGGAATTCTTGTTAGTATAAGAATTTAAATTTCTTCATTTCATCTAAAATTAAATCAATATAACAAAAAATATCTCTGCTTGTAATAAACTATTATTGCAAATTTATTGATATGGAATAAGTCCCACGCATAAGACATAGGATCATCCCATTGATCACGGCTCATCTATTGGATCAAATATCCTTAGAACACTTTACAAGAGGAATGTCGCCACGCAATTATCTCAACAAATAATACAAAATAGGATCAACCCAAACTAACAATTCAAGTTTAAGAGCTGCAGTTTGTTTGTTTCATCTATGAACAGCCAATAAAATGTGAAACTATCATGAAATAATTTCGAAAATTATTTCGAATGATGTATCATATCAGTCGCCATAAGCATTATCTGTTCCTTATTTTTTAACTTTCTCCCACTTAATTGATACTTTCTTCTTCAACTTTCTTTTTCCCAATAATCTAATCAGTCTTTTTAATTTGCATTTCATAGATTGCTCAACCCCGACTATATATGTGAAAAAATCCACACTTAATCAATTAGGGGCTAGGTATTTTAACCTAGTCTGTGAGCTGGCTCGAATCCGGCCTTATTAATACCAGAGTCTGTGTTGGAGTTTTAAGCCAGGCCCGGCCCAAAAAATTGGTATATATATATATTTCAAAAAAAAAAGTCAGCTCATGGACGGTCTAACCTGCTCGTTTCGAATGGGCGGGTTTGGGCCAAGCATTCAGCCTGGTCGAATAAGCTCGGCTCTGTTCGGTCCGGTTGACTAGGTTGAAAAATTAGGATAATCCTACTCGGTCTGTCCTAGTGCCCACCTCTAGTGTCAATAGATTTAAGTCAACTCCAGCACCAACACTATAAGATCGATAAATCAATTTTTAATGGGAACAAATAAAATGATTTATAAAAAATTTGATAAAACGTGGAAATTGATCATAAATGGATACAAACTTACACTCTACAAGGAATTAATCATCCATCGAAAACATTATTATCACATAAAAAATAACTAAGTAGCATGCATAAAAATATACTATTTCTCGCTCGATGAATCTCCAAAATTGAAGAAATTGGATTAAATTATAAATGGACCAAAAAAAGTTGGAAATAAACAAGAACAAAATAACATTAAACAAACACATTTAGCACTATTCTTAGAGTTTTAATTTTTCTCCTAAATAGAATGATCAAAACCACATCTCTATAAAGGAAGATGGTGATGTTTAGGGGAATATGGAGAATAAGGAGAACTAGAAACAAAAGAAGGAGGGTTACTAGCAGCATTTGGAAGAGTGGAAGTTCTTGGAGCAAGAGGACTTCTAGACCTTGACATCAATGTGGTGCTATGACCAAAACCTCTCGTCTCCCCAGACCTCCTTGGCCCTTTCTCTGCCCACTTGATCTCTGCCTGCCTCACTGAACTTGGATACCTTGAGAAAAAACAGCATCCTGTCTTTCCTGCCCTTTGGATGTACCTGTGTATATATAATCATGCAAATTAAACTCACCCCATCATCATGTTTATGTGACTTTGCTAGTGATATTGATAAGAAATTTTGGAAATTGAGATAGTCGTTTCGTTCATCTAGTTACTCTTCACACTTATTTGAGTTGAAACTTGTAACTTTGCACAAATTCAAAAATACTTATTATCATTTGAATAGAGATGGAGTCAAAACCAAATTTTGATAGGGTCTGACAGTGGACGGTGCGACTTGATTAATGTATTTTAATGTTATTTTGTAGAAAAAAATTAATATAAACAAGAAAATATTAATATATAGTATATTATTTATAATATAATACTATATATATACCAATAGACTTGCAATTTATTAGTATTAGAATTAATTCTATTATTAAAAGATAACGAGTTTGATTTTTGGTGTGAACAAATAAAATAACTTATAAAAAATACTATATATATAAGTGTGAATGTGTCTTATATATACCAAAAATTAAATATAAAAGAAGGAACCACGTGGAGGCCCGGGCCCCATTGGCACCAGTTTTACTCCGTCCCTGCATTTGAACTATCCCTTAACCTTGAATTGACTTGCAAAACACTTGGAATATTATTTATTCTAGTTGGAAAATGACAATTAAATAGCTAATTAGTAATAATTTGGAGAAAAGTAAATAAAAAAGAAATTTTTATTTTTCAAAAAAGAGAATACTTGTAAATTCCGGATGATTGTGTCTTATGTAGGTTGTCATGTTCCTATGTCATAGTAGTGAAGCTCAAAACTTTTGTACATGTCCAAATTATTTATTTTTACAACGAGGAAGAAATGGTCTTGAACTATTCTTGAGGACGGCAATATCAATTCACTCGATTTTGTCTTTATCGATGACGGATTATTGAAATTATTGAGCTTATTAAGAATTTGTAATATTGTTCTCGATTCATTTTTTTTTGTATAACACAAGATAGGCATGTTCTGCGTAAATATCTTAGTCAAGATTATGATTAAAGTTAACAATTGCGCTGATTTCTATATTAATTTTAGTTGGTAAAGCAAGATGCTCCGCTTTCAACACTACAAACGTTTAAGTAAACCAGGCTAAAGTTTATGCAGTTGTATCAAAATTACAATAATAAGAATAGAAAAAGAAAATAAATGGAGCACAATATTCAGTTTATGGTTATTAATTATTAATTCATTTATTTTTTACCTTTGGCTGAATCTCTTCCCTAAGCATTGGACGCATTTTCTTCCTTCTGTCATCTCTCCCATTCCTATGCCCACACAATTCCTGCAATATACTCTTCCACAAACCTGTCCACAAAGGTTTTCCATTTTAACCATAAGAATCCTAATTTATATTAATTCATGAAATGTTTTAGTTTGAATAGTTAATAATGAAATTAATAATTGTCAGCTCAAATTTGAAAACAAAATATCATAAAATATTTTAAAACAATTGTTTTAGGTAAATTTTAATAAATTTGATACATTAAATAATAAAAAATAGAGCTAAATTTTAATATGCTAAAAGATCTACCTAAAAAGAAAAAGTATATTCAAGATATACTTACCAAGCAACGGTTCCGAAAAATATAGATGTAAGTAGAGCAAATGGTGCAAATATTGGAGTGAGGAACGCCGGGGCGCCTTGGCCTGCTTCCACCTCTGTCTTGATACGTAGAATTCATGCTCATCACACTCATATCATCATGATCATATGCCATACTCCTTACTCCATGCCCATGATGGAATTGTTGATGATGATGATGATCACCATCATGACCACCATACATATGGTGATGATGACCATGTGATGACCCATGTCTCATATCTTCCACATGATCATGGTGAAGCTTGTGGTGGTCAATGTGGTGATGATCATAGATATGACGGTCATTATTGTTGGTTGCTTGCAACCCTCTATTGAAATCAAGACTAGGCAATCTTTTTGGACTTGAACGTCTAGGTGTCTTAGATTCTTGGATTGGCTCCAATATGGTAATGTTGGATTTCTTCTTCTCCAGTGGATTATGACTAGTGGGATTTTCTTTTACATCGGCAAGGTCTTGAAATGTTAGGTTGACTGAGTCATCTGGTACGCCTAAGTAGAGCTCTTCAAGCTCCATTCTTGCCTTGGACAATGTTCTTCTCTCCCCCATTGTTGTGAGAGAGATAGGGAATTGGAGAGAAATGAAAGATATGGAGGTTTGTGAATTGTTGCAAAGAAGGGTGAATGGAGGGTTTATTGAGGCTGTAATGCAAGTAGAGACGATCATAAGAGGCCAATGTGCTAGGCCGGACTTAAGACTATGTGAAGGATTCTACCAACAAAAAACAAAAAAGTACTTGATTTTTTTAATTGTGTTAGTTAATTTTTTAAGTTGAGTTTTTCACAAAAAAATATCTTTTGCTATATTATTCCACCTCTCATATTGATAACAATCTATACTTAACAAGTATACTTAAAATTGGCTTATCGATCATTAAATTAATATTGTTTATTATTACTTATGAATTTTTAATGTTCAAAAGCTTATTAAGATGTTTTGCTCTCACAAGATATTTTTTATTTTTAATTCGAAATTTCTTATAATTTTTATTATGCTATATTCAATTGGATGACTTGATACAATAAGATTAACCAGCAGTACTTGACCGTAAAATTAGAAAAGAAAGAAATGATTTTGAATTATGGTTAAAAATAAATATGGATAGCATCGACCCGGCCACGGGTGAGACAATACCGAGCCGGACAATTTAATACCTCATCACGTATTGATTTGTTTTGTGGGTGATGGTCAAAATAATTTGCCTCATTTTGGGTGGTTAGAATCAACGCGTCATATGCTATTAACCAAATTGCTACTACGCGGTTTTCGTATTTCTTTTGGCGCAAGCAAGTCTCATACATTTGATTCTCAAACTTTATTTTGATAAGCTATTTTATTTGTTCAAACTACACATTAAACTCTCAATCTTTTACTATTAAAAACGACTTTAATAATGATGAGCTACAAGCTCATTGGTATTTAAATTTGAAACTGATTCTGAAATTTGACAACATAGGTGCAATGTGAATTAATTTTAAGCAATATGAATATAAAATTTTAATTAAAAAAAACTAATATCATGCACATTTTACCACAAGTTAATGAATTTTCAAACTACAATCAGTTAAGTTGTAATATAACGAGCACGCTAATAATTAATTAAAATAAACATTTGAAAAACGATCGTGTGTTGGAGTTCAAATATTGTTGCCACATATAAGTTATACATAAACATTTGATTAAAAGAGAGATAATTAGGAATCTCATTTACAAGAGCAGTATGTTTAATTGAAATTTTCTGTAGTTCATGAGGAATAAAGGGGAGTTGGTATAATCAGTCTACCTAGTGCTGACTGAGTTAGATTAAGCAATCATGTCCCTTATTTATGTATTAAATTTTAGTCATTAGATGGTGATGTATGAATTTGGTAACACAATAATTTGATTTCCAAAGCAATTTCACTAATCCAACTATTTAGACCAACCAAATAAAATTCGCTTGATTATTTTTGTCCCTATATTTTCAAAATGTTTTTATTATGTTCGTGAAAATTAATTCTGTCAGTCTAAAAAAATGAAACACGTTATATTTAATGATGTGACATATAGATCCCCCAAAAAATTATGCTTAATGACAATCATACTCTCTTCTTCTCCTCTCCCCTTCCCCCTCAAAAATGGCAGAGAATTCAAGTTTGGTAACAATGAAATTTCACAGCACCATCACACTAAATCATGAATTTGAATTAATCTTCAAATCAGAGAATAAGTAAATTCGAAATTCCTTATTGATGACCTTTCATCAATAAAAGTGCACACTCAATTTTTTATTCTTCAATTATTTCAAAATCCAGAGAGCAAAAATTAATAAAATTAGTTACAAACCATTTTAAAATCAATATCTAGACACTCAAAGAATACATTAGACGTTTATTCTCCTCCCCCATCAGATCATCAAGTCTTGTTGTTATGGGTCCATCAAGAGCTTTTTCAACTCCCGCTCGAAACGCCTAAAAATGGAAAATACCTCGGATTCCAAACAAAATCAATGATTATAGGCTTAATAAAGAGTTTGACTAATGGCACAACATCGCTTACTAATGAAATCACAGCTGATACGATGAGATCTGCAGCAGCTTAGTTTGATTACAGTGAGAAAGACAAAGAGTAGAGCAGATTAACCATAACCCTTTAGGAAATAAGTTGGGACAACTGAGATGCTTAATTTGAAGTAAAGGGATTCCTGGTAAAGAAAGAGCTTCAGCCAGCAACAATCAAAATTCATCTAAAGAAAGAGATTCAACCAAGCCCTCCGCTAATCTACCTCCTCCTTTGCCATCGGCACTGATGCCGTCAAATCAACCACTTCCTCCTCCACAGCCGCTGTCGTTGTGGTCGCCTCTTCCACCTCAACCACCACCACATCCAAATCCCTAAATGATGAGCAAAATATCGATAACCTGGCACTGCCCAGGCACCATCAAAAATCGTTGAGAGAGAGAGAGAGAGAGAGCGGACGATTGAGTGAGAGGGAGGGAGGAGTGGCGGTATGGGCTCATCAGCATCGAACCTAAGGGCAAACGACCTCTGAAAGCTAACGCGACGAGATTCAATGGGGTTTGAGAAAAAGAGAGGGAGCGACGATAATGGGGAGTGTGGTGGTGGTGGCCGCAAGAGAAAGCAACAGAGCGACGGTGATGGGATGTGTGTGTGTGAGAGAGAAAGAGAGAGAGAAGGAGGAAGAGAAAGATGAGAGAAAAAGATATAAATGAGGAGAAAAGAGCATATTAGTATTTTTGCGTTTTTTATTAAGTAAAACTAACACCGATAATTCTCAAAAACACAACAAGAGCCTTTTAAAAATATGAGGACATAAACAATTTATTCAATTTTTCTAAGAGACGCTATTGTAATTACCTCTTGTTAATTTTTACAAAATGGGTCCTTCTTGGCCAAAAATTGTGAACCACGATTTGTGCGTAGTAAGGAGTGCGGAAGCGCTACGCGAACCGCATGACCATTACACATTGGCTTTACAAAGCAGGATCGTTTATCTGGGTTAAGAACCCAATGACTAGGTCATAAGGTAAAGAGCGGCAAAAACTGGACAGACTTTACTTTTATGAACTTTCAGTCAACATTAATAGTTTTCTTTTTGAGCTCACATTGATAAGTTTTTTGTAAACATGAATAAGTTTGAAAAAAAATTGAGAAAATTAATGACAAAAGGAAAGTTTTTGAGGAAATTAGATGGGACATGACAAACAATTTTTTTTTAAAAAAATAGGGTACAATTGTTTTCACTCTGCAAAACACTGATAATACGGCACAATTTTTTCCAATTCGATCACAATCTATTTTTCTTACTTACACGTCGGCGTATTTTTTTTATTTTCTTAAAACACACATTTCAAGAGAAAAACAACTTGTAAAAGCATTTCCAACAATGCTTCTTATTTCAATCCTACCATAATAATTAATTCACTCTTATTTTAATTTTTCTTGAAATTGTGCACCTCCCACCAACACCCTATGCTTCATTCTCTAAGTCATTTTTTATTATAATAATTTTCTTAAATAAGTGGTGATGATGGACCAACAAATTTATAATAAAAAGAGATAAATGATAAAATAAGATATTGATGTGGATCAAAAAGCATTGAATTATTTGGTGGGTTTAGATGATGTGAAATGCGGCAGAATTTTCAAAGGTCATAACTTTTTATCCGGAAAGAGTTACAGGACGTACAACATATCAAATCAAATTTCTTTTTTAGCCCTACAGTTTATGACATGGTGAAACTTGTACTCCCCAGTTTTTAGGCCCAAAAAAGACGTTTAGACCCTTTTCAGAGCCCCAGAACATTTTATTGAGGGCATTTTTGTCTTTTTTCCATGTATGGTTGTAATTTCGGGTTTAAACCCTATTGTGCCGACTTTGCTACTTAGTTTTGATCATTCAATTATATTTATGAGACCTTTTCCAAAACCCTTGAGTTTTCTGTGCCTATTTCCTGGGTATTTGCAAAATCATCAGGTTATAAAAGAGTTGTTTCCGGTATTTGTGCGCGAATCAACGGACTCAACTGTTTATCACTTTTACTTTATAGCTTTTGCTACGTCAGATACATAGCCTTTTTTTCTCCCCAAGTGTGAAGAAGAACTATTCAATTTCTAAGTCATTTAAAGGAAGGAGAAAAGTTTAGGGAGGTTTTTTTTATAAAGAAGATGTTGGGATTGGAAGAATCAGTGGTGCACCATGACGTCCCAACAAGGTTGGCACCACAATAGCACTTGGATCACCTTATTCAACACCCAAATATTATTAACATAAAAGAAAAATATTACATAGAGTTTCAATGCGGAGACTACATAAAACAGTATTTCTCCCTAGAAGAAAAATCTTCACAAACTAAATGGCTACAAAAATCTGGGAAAGAATTCCACCAATGAAATCCAGGATTGCATGCTCTGAAATTTGCTAAACGGTCGGCAACCTTATTGCCTTCTCTATACACATGAGAGACCACCACATTCATATTTCTAATCCAACTAAGACAATCTTTCCACTGTAGCCTACAACACAACGGAACTTCAGAAGTCCTTGTTTTGAAGAGTGTCACCACAAACATTGAATCACTTTCTAGCCAAATCATATTCCATCCGCAATCTGATGCCTTTTGGATAGAAAAAAATTGTTGCATGAAGCTCACAAATAAAAGTTGGCAAATCCCCTATAGAGAATGCAAAAAGCCCCTTTTGAGAATACTCTAGCATTTTGGAAAATCCTACCTGCACCAGAAGAAAGAGGAGTACCAAAAGCAGAACCATCAGTGTTTACCATAACCCACTCAGCTGGAGGGGGCTGCCAGACAACAGGTATTATTTTGGGAGATTTTCTTGGGATTTAGACATTCCAATTTTGCTGAAAAACTGAAACTCCTTTATAGTGTCGTTCATACATCCAATTCGAAATCAATCTAATTCTTTGATACATTTCCATAGAGTTCTCAAGATATAATAAATGTTAGTCGGTTGATCCTGAAAAATACATTTGTTTCTTGTATTCCATAACACCCAAATAACATTGACAATGGCAACATTCCAAAGTGTCTTTACCTGCATGCTCAAGCTTGCCTTCATGCCCGCCAGAATCAAAGATTTTAGAGAATCACCAAGTTGAACCCGTACCATAAACAAAGAGGAGAGAGCATTCCAAACCTGAGTGGCTACTGGGCATGCAGCAAACAAGTGGTCTAGAGTCTCACTTTCATGCCAACACAAGGAACATCTGGATGGAAATTGAAAACCTTTCTAGAGTAATTTCTCCTCCGTTGGTAAGTAACCTAAGAAGGCCCTCCAAGCCACCATGGAGCAGGATGGAGGAATATATGCTTTCCATAAGAAAACACTCCATGGGGCCATATCCTTGCATCCAGTAATTGCACTATTATATTCTTTAACCGAAAAACACAAGTTGTAGCAAGCTGTCAGGACCAGACGCAAAAGGTTTCCTTCAAAAAGTGAATCATTTCCACGGTCTGCTTATCTCCCTGTTGTAGACAATTCGGAAGGACCCATTGACCATTTACAACGTCGTCTTGGATCGATTCTAATAATTCTTAGTCCAAAAATGAATGCCCGAAGAGGTTGTGACAAGATAATAGGATTGCTCCCTTAGGACCGCAGCAGGTTTCCTCACATAAGACCATTTAGTGGAGCAAAAATAAGCAGATTGTGGAAGGCTTGAAGGATATGAAAAATGGGACTCTAAAATCTGCAGAGTAGAGGAGTGGCGAGCAAGAAATCTCCAAGCCAGAGAACCCAACATCGCTAAATTTAAAGAATCAATATCTTTAACACCAAGCCCACCTTCTTTCAAAGAGGCACAATAAACCGACCACGGAACAGCTATATGCTTTTTGCGGTTAACTAAACCTATCCAGATAAAATTTTGAATTTGCAGAGAAGTTGGTCAGTCATCTGTTTTGGACATTTATAAACAAGCGAATGTAACAAAGAACTCTAAATAACAAAAGTAACCAAGCAAACATAGCCTGCCATTGACAAGGCTGTACCCTTCCTGAGGCTGAATTTGCTAGAAATTCTATATGCTAACGGATGTAGAAATTTTTGCCTGGGAGCTCCAGAAAATAAAGGAACTCTAAGATAATTAAAAGGCGTAGTGATATTTCTAATATCCCTACCAGCCATCATCCTAGCAATACATTTGATTGTCACAACCTTACCAAAGAAAACCTTGGATTTAGACCAGTTAACCACCTAACCCGAAAGTCCCCCATAATAATCAAATAGACCCGAAAGAGTATTCATAGTGCTCATAGTTGCCATGCTAAAGATAATATCATCATCAGCATAGAACAAGTGGGTAATAAACTGCGTACCTCCCGTATAACCCATAGGATCAATTTGACCCTCCTCCACCAAATTAGTGATATAGCGACTTAAAAAATCCAGCTAGTTCTAGACGCATTTGCACTAGTCTCAAAACTTTGCTAAGCCGACTCTCATGTAGTATGTCACATGATGTATGAACTGTAAGTAAAGCTTTCGTGAGATCGAGAAGTTCAAAACCAGTGATTGTGTAGTTACGAACTAGGGAAAGCATATGTTTCCAACAGTCTCTATTGTTGTTGAATACACTTTGGCATAATGGAGATGTTCTGCAAGAGACGCCGTCTATCATGATTGAGTTAAGAGATGTTATATAACCTAATAGGTAAATAGCAATTATGCTCTCATCCTATGCTAGTCGAGTAGTCTATTTTCATGTATGATTGGTATTAGTTCTATCATGATCCATGATGAGTTATGATACCGTCATGTGCGAGTGGAAAATGTTGAAAAAAGAAGTAGGTCTATGACGGGTGAATTGAAATCGGACGATCTAGGTATGAACCTGGACCGTGGAATGAGACTAATTGGCAAGTCCAATTGAGGAGAACCAAACTCGGTTAGTCAATGTATGAACCGAAACGATGAATTAAGACCAATTGGCAAGACCAATTAAGTTGGGAACTAAATAAGACGTAAGGTCCACGAGCCTATTTGGAGGCTATATAAAGAAGTTTTTTTCTTTACCTTCTCATTTCAACAAAAACATAACAAAAGAAATGAGAGGGAAATCCTCTCAATGGGAGACAGAGAAGTGGACGCATCCTGACCCCACCGAGTCCTGTGTCGATCCGTATGGCTTCTGGACTGCAAAATAGTTTTGTCTTCTGTTAAATAGATATCTATGCACATAGAACAGAAGACAAAACTATTAATCTGGAAGACGCATCATACTACGCACGTTAAAGGATATACTATGCACATATACGAGATCTTGATGCAAACTGAAGAGAAGTCACAAGAAAAGTCAAGCCACATTTATCTCGGCGAAATAAGCGTAAAAGGTTTCAAGTCAATTCTTAAGAAAAATGGTCTACGCACATTTATCTCGGCAAAATGCATGTAGCCGAGTTCCTGAATGGAGACAAATTTAAGACACTCTTTGGGAATTTAATTCTTAAAGGAAATATTCTCTGAAAGATACAGTTGGTGACATAACACATCGTGTTACGCACGTAACAAGTGTGTTACGCCCGTAGAAGATGATGACATGGACAACATGACAAAGCCTAGATGCTCCTCGGGATTTGAATTTGAATATTCTCTAATACAGTGACGTCAAGAATCAAATGTGAGAAACTTGGAAAGCCATCAATGCACGTAGAAGGATGTGTGAAGCGCACAGAACAAACTTGCTACGCACATAGAATATGATCAACGCACGTTGTAGACACCTGAAAATATTTTAAAAGAAGCAGGAGCTATGGGAAGCTATTCTATGCATGCTAAAGGATATTTCTGTACGTATTACTCTGATGTATTCAAGAACTACGCAAGTAGTACCTATGGTATGTACGTAGCATGTGCACTCAGTAATTTTAGCATTTTACAACTTTCTCACAACGGCTACATTGCCATTCATAACGACTATTTTTTAGAGAGCAACTATAAATAGACGTCTACAATACAGAGGTAAAAAGAACAACTTTTGAGAGTGTGCCCAATCTTTGCAAATTTGATTTGTGATTTTCTCTCTCTTCTTGTTCTTGAAACCTTGTAAACCAACTGAGCTTTTCATTTGAGATTTGCTTTCTGAGTTGGTGTGAGAATATAACTCTCAATTTGGAAAACCATTTGTAATCAAGATTTAGTGTTTAAAGCTTAAGGGTAATATAGCTTTGCTTGTTGAAGCATTGAAAAACAAGAGTGGTTACTAGTGAGCATAGAAAAAGTAGTGTTGGTTTTCTTATTTTGTCCTGAAAACAAGTGTATAGAATATTTCTTGTGTGCCTGCAAAAAAGGATTTGTAATGGTTTGCAAGTAGGATGGGCCTGGGCCGGACCATCCTCTAAAACTTTAGCTCGGTCGATCGGGTCGGGCTAGGCCAGGTGCAGTCGACCGGGCTGAAGGTCTTGCCCAGGCCCGCCCATCCAAAAGGGCGGGTCGGACTGGGCCAGGCCGTGGGCCTTATTGACTTCAATTTTGATGATGATGATCGCAAAACATCCATGAAAGATGTGTTAAGTTGCAGACTTACTGATATATTGATACAAAGCACGTTATGCCTATGCAAGTCACATTGATCATGATAAAAATGGAATTAAGGCACGTTACACACGGTACAAGGCAGATAGATCATCCATTCCAGAAGAGCAAAGCATCAGATTTTCATCAATGCACGTTAAGGAAGCTACAACACACGTTATACACTTGCCGAATAACACAATGAGCGTTGTAGAGCGAAAGATGTTATCTTTGATGAATTGCACAACGCATGTTACAACAATGGCAACAGACGTTGACGGGATCGAATATGGACAAAGCCAAGACGCTCATCGGAATTTGAATTTGAATATTCTCTGACACACTGACGTGGATTAAAGGTGCGATCTTGTAGAGTGTGCAGCGCACGTTGAAGAATCACTGGGTGATTATGCATATTCTAGAACAAAGAACAATGTCCGTTGAACAAGCCACAAGTCATGTTGATGTATGATCAAAGCACGTTGAAGAAGATACAATGCACGTTGATGACAATCCATTCAAGGCCGTGGCTACTAGAGTTCTTGCAAGGCGCGTTGAATTGCTATTAAGTCACGCAGAACTCAATTGTACAAAGTACAAAGCACGTAGAGGGAGATATAATGCACGTTGTACAAGGCGACGTCATTTAAAACAGAATGTTTCATTCTCTATGATATATGCTTAAATTACACTTTTATTCAAGCATAAATTCAAACGTTTTCGGCCTTTAATTGAGTGGTTAATGTCATATTTATACACTTTTTGTTTTTGATCTTGGTCGAGAATGATTTGGAAGAATTTGGAATGAAGCCACGAAAAAGGAAGAAAGAGCGACGCGAAGAAAGGATGCAAAACAAGGCACCACGACCTTGGTGGCAAGGCCATGGTCTGGCCACGATCATCACCATGGGCATGGTCCAGATCATGGCCTTGATCTGTAGCCACAATTCGGGCAGCAGGTTGCCACGCCCACACAAATTGGTGTGGCGTTGGGCATGGCAGTCACCACGGTCTGCGCCATGGTCGTGGCGCCGCCCGTGGCTGACGTCCAGCAAGTCAATAAAAGAGGCGACAAGTGGCACTTTTTGGTGGACAAAAGGCATCCACTTGGGACATTTTGGGTAGCACATTAGCTAGGGTTCGGACACATATGAAGGGGTATAAATACCCCCTCTTAACCATTTTGTCTACATCTTTCATTCATTTGAAAGAACACATTTCTTTTGTTCTTTTTTTCTTTCTTTCTTTCTTTCTTTATTATGGTTAGAATGTAGGTTAGGGTTCAAGGAGGAGATGAAGAACAAAGCTTGAAGGGTGGAGATTTCTCTTGAAGGATACCAAAGGAGGCTTCTCCTACATTAGTTTAGCTCTTCTCTCCTCATATCTTTTATTATCTACTATGATTTATGTTGAACTTTATTGTCTTATGTTTTTGAACTTAATCATGGTAGCTTGAATCTTTTGTTAGGGCTAAGAGATGTAGACTCTTGATGATGGCTTACTATATTTATGAATGTGAATGTTGTTCTTCATTGGAATATGTGAAGTTCGTATCTTTGTGCTTGAATGGAATATGTGTAGAGATTTTGGACTTGATTTAATGACATGAATGAATGGATTATCGTTATGTTTGGCAAACATAATGACAGTTTTAACAAACCTAATTGATGGATCGAAAGAAGACGATTAGGTGAGGTTGACATGCATTAGACTTGTTAGGTTTGGAAATGAAAATATTCATGCCAACAAGGTGTTCGATGAAATTTTCGAGAGAACGTAATGAGTCTAGTTTAGTTAGTTGAGGCCGAAAGGCCCCTGCTAATGAATGTAGGCATAATCTAGATGAACTTGAAAGAGGCTCTAGGTGAAAGAAGGGAGAGAATACTCAATATCCTATAACTCATTCATAACTGTAGTAATTCATATTCTTGGTCGAGTCTCGAAAGCCCTAACGCCTTTATATCGTTATTTGTTATTTTCTTGCTTTACATTATTAAAAATACCAAAAACCAACTCCTTTAATTTTATTGCATTTATTTTATGTTTTCTTTTCTGAACAGAAACGATCACATTTAGTCTCGTACCTATGGGTTTGACACCTTAGGAATACTTACAAGGTTTTATTACTTCATCGACAATCGTGCACTTGCGATTTTGCCGATCACTCTCACAACGGCTACTTCAAGGCTCTAACGGCTATATCTTCAAGAGTGGTTATAAATAGACGTCCCTGGACAGAAGAGAAGTAAGAGAGACTTTGTTAAGACTTGCTATTCATTTTATCTCTCTTCTCTACCTTTCTAATCCATTTGAGCTATACACTTGCAAATGTATTTCTAGGTTTGTGCTTAATGTTAAATCTGTGTTTTGGGAACACATTTTGTAACAATCAAGTATTTGATTGAGGGTAGATAGGTTTTCTTGTTAAGCCTTAGAAAAACAAGAGTGGCTGCTAGTGAGCCTTAGAAAACTAGATTTTGGTTTGCTTATTGATCTGGCAAGAATAAGTGGTTTGGTTTTCTAGTTGATCCCGCAAAAACTAGAGGTCAGGTTTGCTAGTTAAGCTCAAAAAAACTAGTGGTTAAGGTTTTCTAGTTGAGCCGTAAAAACTAGGGAATCGATTTTCTTGTTAATCCTAAAAAAACAATGTGTAACAGCTTTCTTGTTGATTCCGCAAAAACAATGTGTAACGGTTTCCCTCCAACCACAAGTGAGGAGATAGTGAAACGCCTAAGTGAGATTTAGATAGTGGACTTAGACATGATTGGTCGAACCACTATAAATCTGGTTTTGTTCTCTTCCCTCAACTCATTTACTTTGCTTTGCATTTGCATTTGGTTAATATTGTTGTGTGTGGATTGGATCTGTGGTTTTAAGTTTCTTCCGCATTTAACTTTGATTTTAGTTTGGAAAGAACTTTGTTATTTGTTTAGTTTGGAAAAGATTTTCAACAAAGTTTTTAACTTGCCAAAAATCCAATTCACCCCCTCTTGGATTTCCATTTCTTATTGGGACTAGGAGTTTCAGTAAATGACGTCACCTTGTACAACATGCTTTGTATCTCCCTCTACTTGCATTGTACTTTGTACCATTGAGTTCTAAGTGACTTGATAGCAATTCAATGCACCTTGCAAGAACTCCAGTAGCCACGACCTTGAATGGATTGTCATCAACGTGTGATGCATCTTCTTCAATGTGTGTTGATCATACATCAACGTGACTTGTGGCTTGATCAACAGATGTTGTTCTTTGTTCTAGAATATGCACAATCATCCAGTGATTCTTCAACGTGCGTGCACACTCTACAATGTGCACTGTCAACTTCATCTCAAGGAGCTTCTTGGCTTTGTCCACATTCGACCCCGTCAACGTGTGTTGCCATTATTGTAACGTGCGTTTTGCAATTCATCAAAGATAACATCTTTTGCTCTACAACGCACCTTGTGTTATTCGACAAGTGTATAATGTGTGTTGTAGCTTTCTTAACGTGCGTTCATGAAATTTTGATGCTTTGCTCTTCTGGAATGGATGATCTATGAGCGTTATACCGCGTGTAACGTGCCATAATGCCATTTTTATCATGATCAACGTGACTTGCATAGGCATAACGTGCTTTGTATGAATATATCAGCAAGTCTGCAACTTAGCACATCTTTCATGGATGTTTTGCAATCATCATCATCAAAACCGAAGCCAACAATCCCCCCCTTTTTGATGATGATAAAACATTCATTAATTTGAACACATATTCATCAATAGCAAATTGTCACTTGGTTAGTCCAACACAATTATATTCATGATATTCAAAATAAAAATGATATCAATAGAAAAATAACATGCAAATTCATGTTACAGGCCTATTTTTTTAAAAAAAGTAAATTATTTTTTTATCAAAATAAAATTTAATATATACTTTAGTATATAAATTATAATTTAATAAATACTAAAAAACCCTTAAAAATATAATTAACATCATTTTTTTAATTTATAACACATAATACATCAAATTAATATTAATATATTATATATTATATATATAATATATAAAAATAATATATAATATATACAACTTGGTCGGGCCGGCCCGCCGGACCTCACCGTAAGCCTAGACCCGGACCTATTTTTTAAAAAACATAGGCATAGTGGATTCAAAGTCTCTAGTGAGTTAGAGGAGTTGACCCATGTCAAAGACAATTAAACCACTATAAATCGAGTACTTGTCTCTTCTACCTCTTTATCTCTTTACTGTTATTAATTTCAGTTATTGTGGTGTGTTTTGGATTTAGCTACTAATTTATTTTTCCAAAATATTGCAAAAAGGTTTTAAAGGTTTAACTTTTAGCAAGAAAGCCAATTCATCCATCCCTCTTGGATTAGGAAAATTTAGCATGTATTCTAAGAACTAAGTGTCCCTTTGAACTTGGTTATGTCTAAATTCAAGGATGAGTAGAATATCACTCAACATATTTTGGACTAAAATGTCTATAAGATGTAGAAGTTAGAAAATTCCATGATAATCATCATCTTGTTAGTGCAAAAGATGATGTATTCACTTGGCTATTTTACAAGTATCGAGGTGCAATAATTTTGTAAATTGCATTTAAGGAGTAGTTAGTTGACGTGACACTAACTAAGCTTGTGATTTTTGACCATCGACTAATACTTGTTATAACAACCTAATCATGGGAGTAGAGGCATAAAGCCTATATAATTAGAGAGCTTAGTGACCTCAATCATTGTTTGATCAAGGACAATGTTCAAAATAGTTTTCTAATTCTTGCCTAGAAGTTAGGAGCAAATCAAGTTGCACCTGATCCATGTTTATCTCAAGCATGAGATCATGAGGAATTTGATAATGTCTTATTCTATTGGATAAATTCCAATACAAAGGCAAGGAAAAGGGTTTAAGAACCTTAAGTCCTTAAGAAGTGGAGACTAGACAGAATTATGAGAAAATCCACGAACGTGAACAATGTTGACATTTTGTGAGTGAAATGTTAAAAACCAAAGGCGCACAATATGTAAGATAATGCACCTTTGAGGGTATGTTGCTCAAACTCATGCAAGTGATAAGAGTTACTTTGTTCAATGTTCTCTATTGAATTTCTTCATTAGTGGGTTATTAATTCAACTTTTAGGATCCTCAAATGAAGTTTTAATGTTACTTCGTTAGACACCAACTAGTTCCAAGAAGGAGCAAGTTGCGTATGCAAGGAACAACTTAAAAGTGGGAGTTTAAGGTGTTGGTGTGTGCAAATTAGTCTTGTACAAAAGCCGAACTTTTTCTTGCAATAGATTCTGTCGTGATCATATTGAAGTTTGTTTTCAATTTGTGTTCTAACAATTATGGTATTTGTTATATATTGGTTGAGTGGAATACTAATTTGGTAATAAAAATGGTTTCTTAGTTAAGGTATAGAACCTAACTATTGAATGATCTAGTTTCTATTTCTTGCTACTTCACGTGGTTATAAGGGATTATGTGAAGTTAATGCATGCAACTCAACCACTTTGGAAAAATCGACTACGTTGATTAGCTCAAGTGGGAGTATTATGCAATTGTGTAAGTTCAAGTTGTCTAATTATGAGCATTGCAAAGAGGGAATACTAGAAAAGAAATCGTTTCAAAAGGCACTTTGAGCTAAATTCCCATTGCTATTAATCCATTTTTTAATGTTTGACGTCAAAAGAATAAGAGGGCAAGGCTAATGCCTACTACTTCATCACATTCGTATATATGATTATGGAAGATGTAGTCAGATCCATTTGATTTTTCATAAGTAATAATGGTCCAGTTAGTTTATGCTACTTGATTGTTCTTACTTCTTGAAAATCAAGATGGGAAACGGATAAAACTTTGTAGATTGACTAAGGTCTAGACATCTACAAGATGAGTCCAAAACTTTATGTGATAAAAAAGAAATGAAAATTAATTGTTTATTTCTAGACCTCTAAGTTTGTTACTTATATATCTCATGGGTTGTGGATTGGTCGAGTGTATGACCTAAACCACTTGGAACCAAGAGATATATCGTCAATATACACGATACCTTAGTTGGAAAGACTAAGAGGCGTAAGGTTTTAGATACCTTACTATGTCAAAATGATACAA
>CAODLS010050031.1:0-37370 GCA_948243855.1 Flueggea neowawraea | reverse complement strand
AACGGTCAAGTATTGATCAGTCACGTACGCAAGCTTAAACATTCACGTACGTCACATTGAATCAAAGTACGTGAGATGCTTCGGACCAAAAACACAAGCTACTGGATGGTTCAGACTTAGAAGTCACATACGTCAAAAATTGTTCACATACGTGAACTGGGGATTAGCTATGATCAACGTACGTGTATGAGATTATAACGTACGTGTGCTGAATATCAAGTCAGGTAACGTACGTGAGATTAGTGTCACGTAAGCGAGAAGACTCTGACAATGCATTAAATGCACCTCATTTAATGCCACAACAGCTACATTACATCCCACAACGGTCTGAAATCAAGAGAAGAGTATAAATACATGCTTGGGAGATCAAAAACATAAGAGAAAACATCTGAGCATCAATTTCTAACAACCTTAAGCATCAAAGCATTGAATCTCTATTTTATTGATACAAGTGTATTTGTTCTTATTTTTATTCTTCATTTTGCTTGTATTACTTGGTCTAAATCTGTTGGTGAGTGTTTGAAAAACACCTTTAGAAAGAGTAATTGTGAGAGAGATCAAAAGTAGATCCTTACGTTGGTTTTTGTTCTTCAACTGGAATCAAGAAACTTGTAAGAGTTCTCACTTAACTAGAAAGTGAAGTTGTAATCTTTGTGAAGATTGATAGTGAAAATCTTAAGTGGTGATACTTAGGTAGTGGATGTAGGCATCGAGTTGGCCGAATCACTATAAGTTCTTGGTGTTCATTAACTTACCGCAATTACTTTCGAAGAAAATTTAAAGTTTCTAAAACCACACTATTCAACCCCCCCTTCTAGTGTGATTATCAACTCAACATCATTGACAAAAGGATTAAATCGCTTTGCGAAAAATACCTCAGGGACTAAGTGTTAGTGTTTTCAAACTCTAGGGATGCAATTGAGTTGGGCATGCATATGAGCGACTTCATAAATAATTTCCCCATAAAACAACGTCGTTTCGTTGAAAATACTGGATTGGAGACTCAGTATGTACGTGGATTCATATTGAAGAGAGAAACCCAGAGCAAAATTTAGCAGAAAACAAAAAGAAAATGAGTAGACGAGAAGAAGGAGAAGAGGAGATTGTTTGCTTAGACCAATCTTTCTTTATCAACGACGAGTAACTAATCATTCTCTCTCTTTCTCAGGTGTCCATTTTATCGTCTGTTACTTAAGCCTCACTTGTGTTTGTCCAGCTACAAGCTGACGACATTTACATTCGGTTCTCATGTGCTTCAGCTTCTTTGTCTCCACTCTGCTTCGAGTGAGTGAAATTTTTATTTGAATCATTTTTATTTCTTAATTGCAGTTTGAATTGAGTACTAATAATTTGTGATACAGCTGATTTTGATTTGACGGGGCAACTGGTGTGGCCTGGTGCCATGCTTTTGAATGATTATCTCTCCAGAAACGCTGATATTATCAAAGGGTGTTCCATCATTGAATTAGGATCCGGTGTCGGTATGGTTTCTTGTGCTTGTTTTAATTAATGATGTGTTTTTGGCGAATAATTTTGTGAGCAGATTTGCAGTCTTTTCAATGGCAATGAACTTTACTCTTAATTGTTTCGGATTTTTATTCAGTGATGTTTCTAACGGAAAGAAGAAAAATGTAGTTTCAAGAGCTCCTCGTTTAATAAGTTGGGTGATGGATTTGGTCCATGAGAAATATTTCATGCATTTTATTCATAGACACTGTGAATTGAATAGCTAATTACAGACACTGCAAAATATAAACAACACTTTTCATAGACAATCTTAAGAAGAATCGAATAAAAAAAGTACGATGAAAAACTTCGCCTGGCACATAGGAAGAAAGAGAAGAATGATCAAATACAGTAGAAGCGCTCAAAAAGTATGCCCCCCTAAATGTGGTTACCAAATTTCATATTTAATTTTTCAATTTCATTTCAAGCTGCCTAAGGTTGCTTGAGTATGTATATGGTAATTGTAGCTTCGTCATCCAGAAATCCTTCTGTGCAATTGATTTGTCGATGTTGTCTTCAATAATCAATAGAATGGTTATATTTCTCAGTTAATTGGTTCTAAGGGTTTTGTAGTTGATTTTTTCCAAAATTTTCTTTTGAAAGAACCAAGCATCTAGGAAACTATCCAACTTTCATGAAGTACAAATGTTCTTCTGTATTGTTGATATTTTTTGATTTGGGCATCCAGATATTTTATATTATTCTTATTGACAAACTAAAGCTGTTTTTTTGATGTGTTTACTTTTCCTAGTTTAGTTTCGCTGTCATGGTTTCTTAACAATGTACGATCTCATCTTTGCTTAATGGCAACTTTGTCCATAAATTTGTTTCCTCGAGCCAAAAGTTGACATATTGGCAAGAACATTTACCTACTAAATTTTTCACGTTGCATCAATTAATATTAATTGTGTCTCTGTTTTTATTTTACTTTCAATTTATTAGTTTCTCGATAGTTCAATAATCATATCCATGAAATTATGCTAGTCAATCTTTAGCACCCTCTTTGTTGTTCTTTATCTGATTGTGGTGCTATTTACTTGCTTATGTAGGAATTACTGGGATTCTCTGCAGCAGATTTTGTCGCCAAATTGTTTTAACTGACCATAATGAGGAAGTGCTAAAAGCAAGGTTGCAACATTTTTATATAGGCTTTAAGCATAAACGGATACTTGAACTATCAACAAAATGAATTGTTACTACTAAATATGACTAGTTTTCCATCCTTAAATCATTGGTTGAATCACTTTTGTTCCTTAAACCATTATTTGAATTGAATGATTGAATCATTTTTGGTTTTTTAACCATTATTTTGTAGCGCTTTTAGTTCTAAAGAATTCTAAGAGAAATTAAAAAAATTTAGTTCTTTAAAGATGAATGGAAAATTAGTTTTGCTTCAGAAATTAAAAGCGATTCAGAATAATTTTATAGGAATGAAAATTCAGTTATATTTATTACTCCATCCGTCTCATATTGATAGGCACGTTTGTTTTTTTCATATAGATTAAGAAAGTTAGTTGAAGTTATTAATTTTAGTAGAGTTTTTCAAAAATATTTTTATTACTATCCAATGAGTAGTTAATGATACAATTTACTATGCATTTAAGTATGGGTAATTTAGTACAATGTGATATAACTATTAGTATTGAAAAAGAAAAAATTCTATAATTTGAGACAGATTAAAAAATAAAGGTGGTCAATTTTTGTGGGACGGAGGGAGTACATGGTTTGATGCTCCATTTTGTTAATAGTTCAGATACTCCCATATGATATAAGTCTTTATTCATAATGCTTATGTAAGCAGATATTTTTTATGACATTTTATTTTGATTATTTATGTCAATCATTTACTTTCAGATATTAAGAAAGAATATAGAGCTTCATGAATCTTCAAATGATCCAAGTACTTGTGCTGGTGAGAAAGAATTATATTTATGATCATCCTTGTTGAGAATTCTAACTTTCTTTCTGTCATATTTTATTCAGAATTAGTGGCTGAGAAGCTAGAGTGGGGAAATGTTGATGAAATAAAAAAAATTCTACAGAGATGTCCAGGGGGATTTGATCTTGTTCTTGGAGCTGATATTTATATCCTTGATTTTTTTTTCTTGTCATCAATTATATTTGTGTAACCAGAAGACAAGCATATTCATCCACTTATATTCAAAGAGGGTATGGATGATTATGGTGCAAATTGACTGGTGTCTGTCTTGCCTGAACTATATAAAACCAAACCTCATTGCAGGTTTTGATTCCTTTTAGCAATTCTACTGCCTACTGCATAACAGTAATTGACTAATACTTTGGGAGATTGTACAAGAATAGACCGTTTTGAAATTTGAATTGCATGACTATGATTGAATATTGTTGCAATTAGTTAGTTTGATACTTATGGTATCAAATACAATTACTGTCGCAATGCTATTGTTGTCCTTGGATTTTTAATTAAGCAGTCTACTAGCTATCACAATTCTTACTGCTGTGATTGTGGACTCTTGTTATTTAAATTTCAACCTTTCATTTAGCATGATGCCAATAGCAGTTGTTTGTTTGTCATTCTCTGTTGTGGTCCACTGATTTACACAAAAATTTTAGCTGCATATCATAATTCTGGTGATCTGGGAAATGGAGTGGGAAGACCTGTACGACACTTCATCATCAGGCAAGGGGTTGCAAGAGAAAAATTGAGCATTCCTGTTAACTTCCTGTTTATTTTTAAAGAAAATCTTTAACAACCTCTTTAAGTTTCCAGCAATCGAGCATTCCTTTTCTTTTTGATACTGTGGAACAACTGTTTAGCATTCGGAAAGGACAGTGCAAATTTATTCTTGCCTATGTATCCCGCGCAAAGATGTAAGTCTCTTTGTGATTTCAATGCATGGATTTCCTTCTTTACCTTGCTTTCTTATGACAAGCATGTTTTACCCATTCTGGAATAACTGAGGACTTTATATAGAACCAAGTAACCTACCATTTTTAGCTTAATGTGATTTTTTGACACATTCAGATTACATAAGTTTGACAAGTGCACCAACATTCTGTCACAGTGTTTTCCACTGGATGCAAGTGACTGATAGCTATTGCATTCTTTTCTACGAGCTTGAGCTCAATTTTATCGGAACGATTCAGAAAGTATGGTCTGGCAGTGATTCATTCTTATGCACTTCACTCATGCATTCACAGGATGGATTCTTTGGTCCCGAAAGAAGCTGCTCGACATGGAATGAACTTGAATGAAGTTGCCGGGACGCGATGTGTGGTTGGAAATCTTGAAGGGGTAATTTTTGAGATTTCTCTTCAATCCCTTCAATGAGAGCATTGATAATCTTAAACATTGCGGACATCGATCAGCCCACTAACCCTTAAGAATTGTGTAAGCATCTAGCAAGAGAAGAAATTGGACTGAAGTGCCTACAAACGTGTGGCTATTTGATGTGTTTGGATGGTATTGTCTGTTATTCTAGTGGGGATGAGGGGAAAAGGTGGGGATTTTCTTTTTTAAACAATACAGTTGTGGAATCAGTTGTTGCATCTTATCTAAATAAAAGGGTATCTAAATCCGTTGTTGCTATTCTAGTTGATATACAAAAATGTCTTTAAGATCCCGCTTAAAGAATTGTCATCCAGTCCTGAAGAATCTTCTCAGAGCCGTCTTGACAAATTGGAGAGATTGAATATAACACAAGCTGAAATTACTTCAAATCATGTAAATCACTGCAATCTTATAGCAATCGGGTGCGTGCTGAGAGTAGCCTGTTTTCAAGGCACTTCTTCCAAGACACACGTTCCTGATTTCGTCTTCAAGCCTTTGCCATATGCAGCAATTAGTAAAGCCTCTGCCCTTCCTGCAAATATTCAGGTGATCAAATTAATATGAATACTTTCTCTTTTAACATTACGATCCATTGTCATTATTAGAAGCAGTAGTTGATACAAAATGATGAAAGCAGACACTGCTTTAATTGTTAATCATTTATTTCCTCCCAGTGATGATCAAACTCTCGACGCCTTAGTGTTAGAGTTACTCCAATGAAAGCTGACACTTGAACAAATAGATACCTAACTGAACGAAAATATACGGAAATGGGGATATCAAGGGAACTTGACGTCTCTTATATACTTATTTCCCAGTGCCTTGTTCACAACAAAGGAAGAAAATCAGAGTCCTAACTTGACACCCACCAGCAGTGGGGAGTTTTGCTCTAAAAAACTAATAACCTATCATTGTCAAAAACTAACCAATAACCGCCGAGAGTTATTACAAGGAAAGAATACCATTGGTTTTGAAATGCCATGATCCAACATTTTGGAAACTAGAATTAAATATTTATACTTACAGTGACTTCATGATTTATGCAAGAGATGCAATGTTATAACTAATTTTATCTTTCAGTACACATAATATTGTTTGAACATATTAAAGAAAAGTAGATGAATGTTTTTTAAAATGTGGTTGACAAATTTACTTAAGAATCCATTATGCAAACGAATTAATTGAGCACATTAGACTGTTAAAAGTATATTAATAACTTTGGAAATTTTCTAAATAAGCTTTCCATGTTTAAATCCAATTCAAGAATCTATAGCAACTTTGTACTACGTGTAATTGAATATGCTATATCAGCAATTTTGAAATTTTTTGCACAATTGTAACAAAATATCACCACATTGGACATTTTGTTCACTAGGAAACAAAATTCAAATTTATGCATTTCAAACTCCTGTACCTTTTTCTGAGATGAATTCTAGCTATTTAGTTATGCGGTGAGGCAAGGCTACCTGCTTCCATTAAGCTCTGCAGCATTTGTGCATTTTAAGCAGTGAGCCTCCCTTTTGTTTATGTACACGCATGAATAGCATGATACACAGAATGAGGCAATTGAAAGAGGAAGTTTTCTCATTTTTAATGCCAGAAAATAGAGTGCTGGTATGTTTATGGATTTCAGATAACATTTCAACCACTTTCAAAATATGATCTACATGGATGAAAAAGAGAAATTACCATGATCCTTTTTCCTTTTCAGCATAGAACTCAATGAAGGAAACAATCAGATACCATTTCAACCACTATCAAAACATGATATACATAAATGAAAAAATTAAATTACCATGATCCTTTTTCCTTTGTAGCATAGAACTCAATGAAGGAAATAATGTTGACGCAATCCTTCGACTATCATCCTGCAAAAATTTATAATCCGTCATAAATAAAAGAAAGCTTGTGAATCATACTAAATGAGATCATAAGATAAGAAAAGAAAAAGGAATGCAGCATTTTAGCACAGATCAAGATTGTGAATAATATACAACAGCGACACTTAAAACTACATCACCAAATCTGTGGCCTTTCCCAGAGAAAACAGTTGGTAATGAGTTTGCAGATCCAAGACGAAGGTAGTGCTTCAGATGCAGGATTCTGTGGATGTCATATCACAGTCACTGCTGTCATGGTGGTGTAACTACCTTTTCAACATTTCAAGCGTAACAAATCAGGTTCATGTGAGCTAGCCATAATCACTAAATTTGCATTGTAGGTCCACTGCATTCAATAGTTCCATGATTCTTTCTTTTTATGAATAAACAATCAAAGACACATCTCCACTATGTTTCAATTTAAAAAAAAAACAAATTCTCTAAAATATGGATATAGTAGCAATCATCATTAATTAAACATGCTAGATTTATAATTCATTAGTTAAGATACAAAACAAAAGCCAAAACTACAGTTTGAATTGAGAAGCTAATTAACCTTTGTGGAGGAGCCCGTGGAAAGTTCAAATTCATTCTTCCATGTAAAAGATGGTACTGGAACAACAGAGAATCCTGAGGCAACTAACACCCCTATCCATAGTCCATAACCAAATCCTCCGCTCCACCATCCCTTCATTGAAGGGAGGAAAACATATTTAGTATTTCATTAATTTTTCTTTTGCTATTTTGACATATATTTTTTTAAAATTTTCCTTTCCGGTCAAAAAATTTATAGCAAACAAGGGAGAATACCTATACTGAAGTAAAAGATTCAAAGACCCAACTATATTTTTTTCAATAAGGCACACCAACCTGTTTCCCATCTTTTGGAAATGGGATTGACTGCTCTATGAAAGCAGTAGTTCCTGAAATAAGAGAAATACATTCTTATATAATCTCTCAGACATAAAAAGCAGAAAAATAAATAAACGACTGTTAGGTGTGGCAGCTATGCTCAACTAAACATTTCACAAGTGAAGGCAGCAGATCAACAAACCAAAACGAGATTTTCTCATGCAAAGCTTATACTATGAACCATTCACAAATTGTATCACAACGAGACAAATCCCATAAAAATTCCAACCTTTTGCATTATTGATGTTTCAAATCATGTGTCTGAAGCTCTTGACTATCCTTGGGCCTTACTGAAACAATCATGAGGAAATACAGACTAACCTCAACTTGAACAAAAAAGATAAAGAAAAATTTTCCAAAAGCAGAAAAAAAAAAGATTGAAAAGTTCATGGACACATAACTATACCATAAGAGATGGCAGGTCCAAAACATGGCTGATAACTGAAAACTTGAGCTTATTCCAAATACCCCAATGCTTAAAAAATAATCAATTCAAGAAATATAGAAGAATTAATAATAAAAAAACGCTTTGCAAAAAGTAGTCATACCAATTGGAGCATTGAAACTACGCAACAACCGCACAATTGATCTCGCATCTAGACGCTTTCGGACCTTTTTGCCAATCATTACTTTCAAGTGAGGTGTATCAAATACCTGCACAGATAAAGATTTAATTTCAGGGGCAAAACAGTATCACTTTCCTCACCAAAAAGAAAAGGAAAAAAGAGTATAAATTTCAGATGTTTCTGTTTTTAGTCAGTTTGAAAATGTGTTATTGAGTCGATGCAGCTATAAGGAATTCGAACTCATATCTCTGTAGCAATAACGTAAGCATGTCCAAGTTTAGCATTATTTCCTCGTCTTTTCTTTTTTGGGGTTGAGATAAGCCAGCACACGTAATGCTACAACATCAGAAATTCCAAACACAAAGAAACTAATATGCACACACATAAATTTCATAGCCTCTAACAAATAATCCAAAACATTAAATTAAAAGCAGCAACCTAACCTCAAAAAATAAGAAATAGATGAAAAAACAAAACCATGGACGAAATTAGAGTAAACGTATACATACTCACCTGACAAGAGCAGCCAGAGTCATCCTCGGGTTTCAAGAGGGCAATGGCACCGGAAAGGTCCGGGTCGATACCGATAACCCAATTCGAACTCTGGTCTGTAGGGGCCAAATCCGGGTCATTACACGAATTCGTGTTGTGGGGTTGCAGAGGCAAAGGAGAAGACAGTGAGTCCAACCAGTTCTCCTTAAGTTTTGTCGCAATGGCTGAATTAGTTGTTGCTCCAACCCTAACCCTTGAAGGCTTCTTTTTCTCCGAACAGAGAACTGGGTTTAACGCATTTTCAGAGCAAAAGGGCTTTAGAGTCCACGTGGCAGAGGTTAAAGTGAGTTTGGGTCTCAGTTTGGTGAAGAGAGAATTCATGAATTGCAGGCCTTGTGGTTTGGTTTCCATTTAATTGTTCATTGTTGAAAGGGGGAGGGAAATTTTTGAAATTATAATTGTTAACATAGCTTGCAGACTGGAACTCCAAAGTTTGAAGTGAACTGGTAGCCCTGTTAAGGCCTTCAATCCTTAGGGTAATTAACCAGTTAGTACCCGGGGTATAGCAAAATCTACAAGCCAATCCCTAGAATCTCAGGTGGCTAGTCCTTAGTTTTAGTTGAATCTCAAAATATCCCTATGTCAGTGTTCAATCGGTTGTTCGTTTAAAAAACCTGATATGCCCATTTTATTTAGATAGGGAATTTCTTTAAGATAGAAATATTCCATTCATCATTAATTCTTTTAGTAAATTAAGTCAACTCACTCATTCACTATTTCCAACTATCTCAACATTATCACCACCACATGAAAAAATAATCCCCCATTGTCTCAAATCCATCCCCATCACATGAACCACCACTCCAAGCCATCATCACGATTACTTCAACTCCATCACCACCAAATAATGTGACATATGTAGAGATAGTTGCAGCCTTTCTGATTTTCGAGGTGAGGAACTTCAGTTTGAGAGGTAGGAAGTCAAGCCACATGTAATTTATTGGGTGGGGAATCAAGTTTTTAGTTTAAGACTCGATTCTTGCTTGATCTTCTAAGAGTCATGTCTCAATGTGTGAATCGATTCCCACGTTATGGAGTTTGGTCCCCTTCACAGCAAACAAAAAAATGTTAGAAGTATTAGAATTGATGAATTGTTCAAGTGCTTAAGTGATTTCTACGAGTTCTAATTATTATGCCACAGTATCAATAGAGTCTAATAGTGTTTCAAATGCGATTTTGTGACCAAATTACGCAAATCAATGCGACCATTCATCCACAAAAGGTAATAGCTTATGAAACTTTGAAATAATGTAATTGATTTGGTATATTGTACATGCATCATCATATTTTTTTTTTCATTCATAGTATAATTATGTATTGAAGTGTTTTAAAAGTGACAAAGGAAATATTTTCACGTGATTTAAAAGTATCAAATGGTTTGAAATGTTTCAAATGATCTAAAAAGTAATGAAAGTGTTAAGAATATTTTCATTCTAAATCTTATTTTTGTTGAAACAAAGGTGGTTAACATATAGTCCTACCAGGATTTTCGCATGATGATCAAACTTAGAAATAATGAGGAGTTAAGTAGATATGCTTGGTGAGACCCAAAGGAGGACGAAAGAGCCTCCATGCTGAAGTAATGTAGATAAAGAAGGATGAACACTCGTATGGAAAGATCAAATGCATCTCTAAATAGCCTTGATATCGTTAGAAACAAACTGGTAAAAACATGAAGAGGAGACTCATATATATGCCCAATTAGAGTGGTGTCTATGAGGAAGACAGACTTAAATGACCAAGAGGAGCACATACATGTCCTTTGGAGATGTTCGGATAAGAACATGACATTAGCAAATTATAGGATCGCATAAATCAATGAGTTCGAAATTTTGAAATTGAGGATTTTGTGAGACGATGACTTGCATGAGTTGCAAAGGTTGCATCTATCCTTGTACGTGAGTGACAAACGGTCACTTTTAAGAAGAACTCACATTGAATAAAGAAGGTTATGTGCATATCTTAAAGGTGATGAGTCAAAAAAGCAAGGCAATGAGAAAGTGAAAAGGGAAGACTCGCATAAGCTATAGAGGCATGCGCATCCTAATTTGACCACAGGACAAAAGTTTTGAACTGATGCAAGGATAAAACGTGGTAGATTTGCATCATGCAACTATTTCTCCTTGAGAGACTATGAAAGGAGTCAAAAGACCTCAAAGGAGTTATAATCAAGCATTCTAAGAGTAATATACATTATGTTTACACTAAATTTGATAATTTTGAGTGTGTCTGTGAGTTATTAAGCTTGTTTAAATGGTTGTCATCGAGAGAGTGATTTTCACTTGTTATTGTAAGTTTAAATGGTTGTCATTGAGAGAGTGATTTGAGTGTGTCTTTGTTTTAGTTTTATCTTAGTTCTTGGCATTTCCTCTTTTAATTGTCTTGATATTTTCTTTATTTTCAGCCTTGTAATCATTTTTTCTTCATTAATAAAGTCTTCTTTATTATTCTATCTGCGAATTATTTACCATGGAGCAAAGAGCCATTTTTCAAAAGTTGAGTCCCTTTGCTTGTTTACAATTATTTGATTGAAGTTAAATCGAGCTAACACTTTGTTTGGAAAAACTAAAAATTCTTTGGCGCAATTAGAAAAGAGTAGCATTGTTCTCTTTTTCACAAAAAAAAAGGAAACACATGGAATTGAAATTTTAATAGGCACTAAAGTGGTGTCGGGTTACTCTGGGTAAGGGGGACTATCTTGTACTACTTCCTAGGTACCGAGATAGTATCAAGATATCTTGGGTAATGGAAAATATCGTGTGCTACTATGATATGATATTGATATGGTGATGTCCATTGTTGCAGACCATTGAGTACAACTATACTAGTAAGGAGCACCCTAATAATAATTATAATAATTAATTAAGTGAGTTTTGTTGACTCTGGTTTTAATGATGATGTCTACAAAACATCCACAAAAGAGGTGCAAAAATGCATACTCTGTGATTTGTGGTCACAACGCATGTACATGTTAACCTATGCATTTTGCCTTATCCAAAATTGGCTCCTACGCATGTAGATTATGAGCAAAGCACGTAGATTGGAATGGCCCTAGAGACAGTGAGCCTCAGACTTTGCTATAAGCATATAAAGGTGAATGCAGCACACGTAGAGGTCAAACAGAGGCTTATAGGTTTGGAACTTGAGAACTCTATGCACGCAGAAGACACACAATGCACGTAGTCAAGAAAGTGCTCAAAGGTGTTAAGTATTTGAGATGGCTCATGTAAAGTTGCCCTTATGCAAAACTGGCTCTTAACCACGACCATGAGCAAAACATGTACATTGGAATGGCACTGGAGACAGTGAGCATCAGACTTTGCTCTAAGCATGTAAAGGTGAATCCAGTGCACGTAGTTGAGAAAGTGTTCAAATGAGTTATGTATTTGTGATGACTCACATAGAGTTGCCCTTAAGTGCATTTAAAAGAAACAAGATGCAATCTTTGAAGAGTTCAGCTATACGCACGTAGATAAGCTTAAGATGTGGACAAATATGATGTAACCGTTATGACGGTCTTTTGAATTTGAATTTGAATATTCTCTGACATGTGTACTGATCAAAGGTGCAATTTTAGAATGGTATTCGACAACGCACGCATAAAGTGGCCTAAGCATGCTGAATGAAGAGACTACACACGTATAGACAAGGCTGGACATGTAGATGATGATTCACACAAGGCAGTGACCACCGAAGTTCAGACAAAGCACGTAGACCTACAAGCATCGTACATAGAGCTTAGTTGTATCAAAGGACTATGTACATAGATTGTGGCTACGCATGTAGATGGCTATGATGTCATTACCTGACAGAATTTTCTATTCTCTCACAACGGATACTTTGAAGCTTCCAACAACTATTTTCTACTAGGTAGCTATATATAGACATCCTAAATTAGAAGAGAAATAAGAGAAACCTTTGTTAAGTTTGCTAATTACTTTCTCTCTCATCTCTATATTTCTTACCCATTTGAGTTGTAGTGCTTATTGTCATATTTGGGTTTGTTTGAGCTTGATTCTGTAATATCAAGGGTTATATTTGTGTCAAGTAACGTTATTTGCTTATGGTAGATAGGTTTTGCTAGTTGAGCCTTAGAAAAACTAGTTACTAGGTTTCCCCTTTTTTGTTTCCTTGGAAAAATAGGAGAGGTAAACAGTTTTCTAATTGCCTGTAAAAACTAAAGGTTGTACCAGTTGGCTTGTTAAGCCCATAAAAACAAGTGAATAAATGGTTTCCCTCCACCTGTGAGAGAGGACATAGTGGATTGAAATTCTTGAGGGCATCTTAAAGAGAGACGTAGGTTAAGGAGGACTGAACCATTATAAATTAGATTGGTTCTCTCTTCCCTTACTCTCTACTTTACTTTACATTTGCATTATATCTTGTGTGTGAAGTAGTGGTTTTGTAAATTTTTGCATTTGACATTCATTCTTGTAATGCCTTGCTCAATTTTAATTAGACCTTTTAGTGAGTTCATGATTTATTTGGAAGAGTGCATGTTTACTTGAGTAAAATAAGTGTTACTCGAGTAATGGAGAAGATCACTTAAGCAAGCTTGAATCTTTTATTTCTTCCAGAAGCCTAGCTCACTCAAGTAATATAATGTGTTACTCGAATGAAATGGGACTTCACTTGCTCGGGCAAAGTGAGGGATTACTCGAGTAAGCGAAGCTTTATTTTTGTGCTAAAGAGTGACTTACTCAAGTAAGAATGTTGCTTACTCGAGTAAGTCCTGAATTATGGGTAGTTGTGCAGTCAGTTGTACGCGTATAAAAATATGTTTATTGATTTTGTACGTCATTTTTCATACCCAGAACACTTCATTGACACCTAGAAACGTCTCCCTTATGTTCTCTTTGCTTATTTGTCCATTTCTTCAAGTATTGAAGGTAAGATTTCTCTCTAGATTAGTTCTTGCTTCAAATTCATGTAGGAAGCTTTAGAACTTGACATTTTATGCTAGAATTCGACTGTTAACGGACGTGGATGGGTCTGAAATTCTGATACTTTATGAAATGATTTTGGTTAGGTTGATTGATAATGAATTAAGCTTAGATTGGTATATAAATGGTTGGAAGTAAACAACAACATAAATAAAAATGGGTTTTTGATTTATTTAGGTCTCTTGGAGAGGAAATTGATGATTTTTGGAAATCTGGTAATTAAATGATGTTAACAGAACATTAATCTATAATATTAATTTGATTGGAGTGGTTGGAAAAATTGAAATCTCGACAATTTACATTTTAGGTTGGTTTAGGTAATTTTCTACCAAAGGGACTAAAAACATAATTTTTATGGTTATGAATAATTGCAAAACTAGACTTGATATATTTAGGGTCTAATTTAATATTTTGTAGAGTTAAGGACTGATTTATAAGTTTGAAATCCCATGAGGGAGAATATGTAAATTTGGAAAAGTGTATTTCCTCCTAATTTCTATTTTTAAAAGTTTGTATCTTTGTTCTAATATGTTGGTGAGTGATTTGTTTTGTTCAAACCAAAGAGTTTGACAGGTTGGGATCAAGAGTAGATCCGAGGTTGGTTTATTCTTGAATCAGAATTAAGAATTATAAGAGTTCTCACTTATTTTTAAAGTGAAAGTTGTAGTAAGTAATTAAAGTTAGTGGAAATCCTAAGTGGTGATACTTAGATAATGGATGTAGCCAAGAGTTAGGTCAAATCACTATAAATTCTTTGAGTTCTTTGTTGCCTTTACTTTATTTGTGTGGCCAAACTCAAAAAGGATTCAAAGCCGAAACACCACACTATTCAATCCCCCATTCTAGTGTGATTATTGTTCTTTCATGATTTAACTAATAATTACTCGCCTAATTAATAATCTAACTTATGTTATAAATAATAATCAGTACTCTATTTCTGTTTTTTATATAGATATTTAAATAAATATTAAATATATGTATATTTTTTGCTAAATAATTTTTGCTATGTTTGTTCGTATGCTATTTAAATATTATTTAATATATTTTAATATGGGACGCCTAGTTACATGATACATAGTCTTTGGTATACGAATACCCTGTTAAGGTCCTAGTTATTTGGGTGATATGGTGACCATGTGTCCGGCCAGACACACGTAACTTTTATGTCTGGTAGTTTAGTCTACATTATATATATTATGTCTGTTTTTAGTCTCATTATCTGACCCTGTTATATATATATATATATGTTGTCTGCTCTTGATTGCGAACGTTATGATAAATATTTGCAGTAAATTACTATATATGTAGAATGTATATTATATTATGTATATTCAATATATATATATATATATGTATGCGGTATTTTAAACTATTTTTAAAACGGTCTTTGCGAGTCTCAGAGGCAATTTGGAGTGTCTTCCCTCACTAAGATTTCTTACCCTTACCTTTTAATATTTTCAGGTATACATTTTGGCATCCAACAACTGTCTGGCATCTTGGTTCTCAGTGAGACGTTCTATTTAATAGTGAGTACTCTTTTGGTCAGACTCTGTATATTCTGTAGTAGAGCTCCACACCTAGTTGATGTTGGGTTATTGGATTTTATTTTGTATTTTGGTTACACTGTTTTACTCGTATGTTATTTTGATAGTATTTTGATATATCTTTATTTTATATATATATATATATATAATGAATGGTTTAAGTGTATAAGTTTACTAGAATGTCTAATTCTCCGAGACTTGTACATGATGGATTGCTGTTCGGTTCGGTTCGCCTCGTACGCTGGTCATGGTCCGTTTCGGGTCGTGACAATTTTATTTGTAAAAAGCTTTGTTAGTTGCTTTAGTTTCCAAAAATTTTCACCAAAGTCTTGTTTTGTAAAACTTCAATTCACCCCTCTTGAAATGTCATTCCCTCTTTATTGGGACCAACAAGTGTTCATTAAGTTTTATTGTTGTTGATGTTGATTGCAGATTTCTTCCAGATTGATTGGTTTGATATCATGGTGTAATGATTGATTATGCGATTGGTGAATCAAGTGGAAAGGTGTAGTAAGTATACATTTACTATACTTATTAAGTAGGCAACTCACTTATTAAGTAGGTAGTTCATCCCTTGCGAGCTATTTTTCAGGATGTATAGCATAGTGATTTGGGATCTCGTGGACTACTAGTAGGTTACTAGTGTTTCAGAACTCGTTGTTAGGAATACATTTTCTCTTCAAAATGATTGACAAGGTTGTTCATTTTATATATTTTGACCTTCGAATTATTTACTACATGTTGACTCGGTGAGCAAGGAATGTCAAAACGAATTAGTAATATTTTTCTGGAAATTTGAATCATCTTAATTATGAATTTTAATTTGAGTTAATAAATATTTAAATATAATAAGCAAGGACAGGAAGAGCACGCACAAAAACGTTATGATCAGCAATCTTAAGCTTTGTCACGGTTGGATTAAAACTAATATTGGATATATTTATGTTTGCTCTGTAGCATTATTATTGTTATTTTTTCTTGTCTAAAACTCAATTTCACCCACACAAGAATTTACAAATAGACTGAATAATTTTTTGAGATTTTTAAATTCTTTTTTTACTTGGAATATTGTTGATCATAAATTTTAATAAGAGTTGACCATTATTTTATGTGTTAAATCTTAAAATATTTTGTAAAAGAGAAAAAAAGAACAAATAGCAACTCAATATTATAAATATAGTACAAAGTTGGTGCAACTTGGTTATACACTACACAACTCGAGCTTTGTGAACACTATATTTAAAATGTAGTACTTATAAGGAAATATATTAAAAGTATGTTGGAAAAAGTAGATCGCTTATAACAGATTGAACCAAACTCAGTTCAATTAAGGTGCAAATTATGACTATGGCCAAAATTCAATTGGCAAGCCTTATTGAGTAAGTAAATGAGATGAATTTCTTATTTATGTAGGAAGGCCCAAGCAACATTGAATATAAAGTATTACCTAAACCCTAGTTAGGGTTAGGCATCATACACATCTTCCAATATACAAGCACATCCTCTCCAAAAAGATAGAGGAGGCCAGCGACCTCTATGCATTAAAGAAGAGCCATTCGTTCTTCTTCTCCCCACCAAGAATTTTGCATCAATCTATGTGTGATATCTAGAGGGCGAATAAGTTGTTTTTGTATCTAAAGTCTCAAGATGACTGCGGTTTGCTTACGAGACTGGCACATGAACTCGATCCACATTCCTATTGATTTTCATTGCATATCTAGATTAGTAACTTGAACTATTCTTTGATTCATTCTTTATACTGTTATTCGGTCAGAACCATAGATACTTTCAAAGTACATATGGTATTTTTTTTATTTGATTCGTGGTCGTTGTACAATATTCATATGCCTTGAGATCACAAAGCACATATAATATGTTTTTGTATTTAATTCGTGGTTGGTGTGCAATATTTGTATGTCTTGAGATCACAGACAAATTTACTGCTAGTCTTTTATCTTACATTGAGCCTGAAACAAAAAAAATTTGCAAATTGTATAAAAAAGAAAAGTAAAATTTCCAAACTAGAGTATAAAATGGGAGAAAGACAAAACAGAAAGAAAGAGTGAAAGAACTTACAATCATAATTGGCCCATCCAATCTGTTGGCGGACTAAGTGAAATACAATAAGTTTATTTTGGAAAATAAAATCTGCATATTGAACAAATTAACCAAACAAATTATATCCATGGTATTTAGCATTTTATGTTTTGGATGCACATCTTCAAATTAAGCCATCGGTTTACACTAAACTATAAATTGATTTATTTAATGAAAATAGTATTGTGAAGTTTAGTTTCTAACTTCCTAAAAGGATTGTCTTTGGCTCTTGCAAAAACAATGCGACTTAAAGGTGGACCTACCTGTAAAATTAAGGGAATGAGATTTAATACACAGTTGCAAATTATTGTCATTTAGACAGAAAAATATAAATTAACTAGGAAACCAAAAGAGCACCCTTACAAGTGGAGATTGTTGAAGACGATGTTGTTCAAGATTTAGTACTAATGTTGCATGTAGGGTAAAATTAAGAATAATTTTGGGGAAGGCCTCAGATTTACTGTATATCAGTGAGAGATGAAATTACTAAGTCACTAGCTAATATTAATGCGAGTCAAGAAAATTTTCAAAAAAATTTATAACTTAAATAATTGTGAAACTATTAAGTGAATAAATGAACCTGGTATTGATATTTGAATTATTGAGTAACAAAAATACAAAAGTTGATGAAACTTGATTCTTAAAAAAATAATTAAGCCACTTAAATTCACATAAATGAGTCGTAATTTTTTTGTCAATTAATTTATTTAGGAATTTAAAAGGAAATTGCTTAACAATTTTCACTTTTGAGAAACCTGAGTAACAAGTTAACTTATTCAGAATTTACAATTTATTTAACAAGTTAATTCATGAATTAAACGATGCAATAACACTCAGGAGATGTCCAAATAATTTACTACTTGTGGTGAGTTAGAGAGGCTTGGGATGCTTATACAAACATTCAGGGAGCTTCGTCCAGTTTCGAAAGTAAAAAATCTCTCACAAACTTTTGTGCATTTCATGTAAAAAGCTATTAAACCACTTAAAACACAAACCTATTATCTCTCACAAAGTTTGTGCATTTCATGTAATATCATCTTTTATTATGTAAATTTAATGTTCGGCTTTCTCAATAATGTTCATATCAGTTCTGTTCTTCAAATCTAATTTTATTTTTATTTTTTCTACAATATATACAATTCTTAATAACAGAATGATGATTAGTAATGAGTCAAACAAACCTAAATTTACTAACGACTAAAAGAAAACGCAGTAAAAGGCAATGAAAAAAAAAAGTTAATTTGGCAGATTTTCCAAGAAAATGTCCACCGACTATATATGAGTTCTCAATATTTTTATTTTTTTTATGAAAGAATCAATTTAGTTACTAAAAGAGTAAGCAAAAAAATAAAAGGAAGAAAGAAAATCATGAGGCACCAAGATGATGGAGGCAACTAAGAAAGAAGAAGGTGCAACTGTGTGAAAATTACAAGAACCCCAAGATGATGGGGGCAACTAAAAACGCAGGGAAGAATGGATTCCAAAACAAGAACTTTGTGCAAAGAAAGCAATAAAGGAAGCAAATTCATACATCAAAGTGATGCTCTGCTAGGAACATCAAAAAGATAAGTCAATTACAAAGTAGGGAAAAGAAAAACACAATCTTTTGCTTAACATCTCATAAAAACGAAATCACCGAAAAAAGAAATGCATAATCTTCAAAACGAGATTTTGAAGACAAAATTTATGGGTTTTTGTTGGGTAGAAACTAAGGCAATTGCTAGTTACCTTGTCTGTCTCAGAGAGAAGAGGGTGAGAATCAAATTACTTGAATATATTTATCCAATTATCCAGATTGTTGTATCAAGAAAGAAGAAGGAAGTAGTGTATTATATCTGAAAGGCAAGTGAAAATGTAGAGTTTTGAGGGTGAGGAGAAGTTACAACTGTGAGAAAATTACAAGTACCCCAAGATGATGGAGGCAACTAAGAATTTGTGAGGAGAAGTTGATTGTTGTGTTGAACTGCAGGCATATAATGTGGGTTTTTATAGAGAGTTTCGGTGATTAATATTGTATTAATTGTGGTTGAAAAGTAAGGGGAAATTAGATTAAAATTCAATTCCAGTCATAGAAGTTGATTGTTATGGCCTACGTATAACTGATTGCAGAATTAAGATCAACATGCCAAATATATATATATATATATATATATATATAGATATATATATTTGCAAATTAAAATATTTTCAAAAATATATTTTTATGAAAAAAATTAAACTTTTATTTATATCAGGTATAATTTTGTTACCATAGAAAAAAAAGTTGTCTTTTATTACGTACATGATTCCGTAGGCAGTAAATTAATTATTTTTGTACGCAAAAATTGAATGAATGAAACTCAACCTATCAGGAGTTGATTTGATCTTTTTCGGGTCTGTTTTCGTACTAATGCAAAAAGTGGAGCTTTTACACAAATGGGCAAAGGTGATTATAAATTATTATAAAAACATAGTATCATTTCCTTTTTCAGAAACAAAGCATAAATAAGAAATAAAAATAAAATTATACCGACAAGGTGAAAATAAACTAAAAAATATGAATATATTTTTTAGAAAAAATTCAATTCCAGTTATAGAAGTTCAATGTTGTGGGTTATATGTAATTGATTGTGGATTAAGACTAAATCCACAGTGCCCCCCTCAAAAGTTAACACCAAATCGAAATATTTTTAAAATTATATTTTTAAGAAAAGAAAATTTTAATGTTTTATTTATATCAGGTCTAATTTTGTTATCATAGCCAAAAAAAAATTTTATTATTTAAAATTAATAGTACTTGATTTCATAGCTAGTAAATTAGTTATTTGTTCATGTAAAAACTTGAACGAATGAAAGCAATCAATCAAGTGTTCATTTGATCTTTTTTGGGTCTCATTTTGTATTGACCAAAAAGTGGAGCTTTTACACAAGTAGGAAAAGTTGAGTATAATTACAAGAATTTAGTAACAAAGCATAAACAGGAAACAAGTAAAACTACCAAAACAGTGAATGAATTAAAAGGCCAAATATAAGAAATTATTTTTTTTTAAAAATAAAACTGTATTTTTGAAGATATTTTCACATTTTGCATATATCATGTAATTTTCTTACTAAACAATTTTGATTAAATGACAGGGAAATGTTCACTTCTAACAACAAAAAATGCCACCTTTGTAAAAATAACATCTACCTGAAACTATTTGCAAAAAAGTCTTTAAGGAGAAAAGTATTTGCGAAAATAACAATGTACATAGGAAAAATGGAAACTCTCATGATATATTGGAAACATATCGCAAGAAAATATTTCCACAACTTATATCCAAAGGTGGACAAACATAGTGATACTAGAATGAGAACTCATAAAAGTTTTTTATTAAGGACTCGAGTTACTTAATATTAACCTTACTTACTTAATTTTAGGGGTGATTACTTAATTATAACTATAGTAGTTACTAATTTTAGATGTCATTATTTAATTTGGTCACTGATTACTTAATTTTAATCGGTTACTTAATTTTGATCAATTACTTAATTTTGTGATAAATTAAATAACCATGATTATTACTTAATTATTATTAAAGTTATTTAATATGAGTTTCAATAATTTATTTAAAAAAAATTAATTTCTGAGTCTCTGAGATTTTTTCTAATTAGTATATCAGTACTCGTATTTTTAAAATTTTACATATACATCTTTGAAGTTTAAAACCGATTGCATTTAAATCCTTCTGTTAATGGTCCACAAGTGATCTGTTAATAAATTATTTACGTCTCCTAGTTCATTTTAATAAAAAGACAAAATTACCCTATTCTATTTTATCAGAATGAGCCCTAATACCCTTTTACTTCTACTTCTTTTTGAAATTCCAAGTAGTTGATCTTTCTGAGTAATATGAACCTAAAAAAAAAGGCAATCATCCAAGAAAAAACATAATATGTTTTATAATAAATGCATTTCAATTCAACAACACTTTACAAAATGTTGCTTTGACCGTAAAGCATAAGATGAATCTAAAGAAAAAACATGGCACCAGATCTTCCTGTCTTCACTTTTTTCTCTTCACTTCTAGATGCCTCCAACATCGCACTTAGAACACTGGCAGCTTAATCAGCCGTCCGTGCTCTGATAGTCTCAATGCAAGCCTAGAAAATTGAAGAAGCGCAAAGATAATTTGAGCAAAGGAAAAAAAAAAAAAGAGAAATCAATGGGAAAATTCTTATTTACAAGATCTTGAATGAGCCTATGATAATTAATGGGAAAATTCTTAGTTAGATAACAGGTTTCAATTTCTCGATGTGCAAGGTAAAGCCAGGTAACCTTGGACAAGATGATCCGTTAATCAATAAAAATTGATAATCAATGTTGACAGAAGACTAGAAAAAGTGCTCTACCAACTGGAAGCAAATGAAAATCAATTAATCATTAAACTCAGAGGCCAAGATAATCCAAAACAAACAACCACCCTGGCTCTCATTAACCAGCAATTGATCCTTGTTGCTTCCAGTCCACCACAAACACCACATGCTCGATGAAACTCCCAGACCAAAAAAGGGCAAAAAATGAAGTCGACTCAATCGCGATAAAAATTGTGTACAGATTCAACAACTTCCTCTCTCTCTCTCTCTCTCTCTCTCTCTCTCACGAATTCAATCTCCAAGAACTTCACTTCACTTCACTTGTTGAGTCTTTTTCAATCTTGAACTTCTTTAAACCACATAACCCAGAAAAAAGAACCAATCTTTCTCATTTTTCAGCAATGAAAGATCCAATCTTTCTGCCTCCAAGAACCCTTCTTGTGTTTGTTCTCTGCTTCACCGTTGCTTTTCCTCTTCTTGAATTAGCCAATAATACAAGCTTTGATTTCTCTTCTTTGACTCTCCGGAACCTCACTGTTCTCGGTAACTCGTGTCTCAGTAAGTGGTGATGGTTTGGCGTTTTTTCTGGCTCAAGACAAGTGGAAACCAGATCAGTAGGGTTTGATGTTTTGATTGGGAGAGAGAGACGCGGAATAAAGAAGTGGGAGAGAGAGAGAAGAGAGAAGCTGTTTCGAGAGAGAGAGACATTTCTGTAAACTTTCATTTCTGTTAACTCTATAACTTAAAAATAAGTTTCACTTCTGTTAACTCTATAACTTAAAAATAAGTGTGAAGGATGAATTTGCTTTCGAAAAAAAATGCGAGGCTCAATTAAGGAACTCAAAAATTAATTTTTCTTTAATTTATTTAAAAGTCTTTAAAAATTTGTCTTTTTAAAAAATTTAACTTTATTTGTTTAATTAGACAAAAAAAATTTATCTATTTTCTAAAAAATAACACTTCTTTCTCTTTTTAACACCTAACCACCAAGTTTTGAGAGTCTACTACTCGGATAAATAATAGACAAGCAGTCAACTTATTTCCAAATAGAGATAACAAAACTCAGTTATCAAGTGAAACTTGTTACTGAACATCTTACCAAAATTTAGGTCCGCTCCTTTTGTAATCTAATGCGAAATCTCCTCTCTCCAGTCGCCGCCTCAGCCGATATCTCCTCTCCAATTTAATTTTACACCGTTCTTGTTGTTTTACTTTACCATGTATTAAATATTGGGTGTTAATAATTGAGACCGAAATAGGCCGAAATGGAAAAACAATGTCTAAAGATTATTTTTTTTTACAGTGTCTAAAGATTAAAATTGACTTCATTAAGGATTGACATGTAAATAATTGAATAAAGATGTGAACTAGACTATAACACAATCATTTTTTTTATTTGGATTGATAAAAGTGTATATTCATGGGAGGAGAACACTTCCAATTATTTAACTAATTTATTGGATATATTACAAGTTTATATTTCGAGTAATATATTGAATACAATATTTATCCAATTACTATATTTATCCAATTACTGTCTTTATCTTTATTGGGCCACCAACAATTTGCGTACACACATTCCCAAAGCTAATACTTTACATGTGCTACGCATAATTATTAGAATTTTTATTATTTACATAAAAATAACATTAAACATGGTAAATTGTAATTTTTTTATTTTTAAAAAATATACATTTTTAATTTTAATGTATATAACAAAAGGTTCAAATAAAATTTTATGTTGAGTATAAAATAATAAATAAAAATATTTTTAAGAAAAGCTTATAAATATTTAGTAAATTTATATTAATTTTTTCTAAATTTTGTAATTCTACATATTTTCTTTATTTGAATGTTTAATTACAATTTTCTATCTAAAAGGTTGATAATCTTAGCTGTCGTACTTTTTTTAGAAACCACCAATGTCAAAGCCTTGAACAAATGATTACTTCTTTTTCTTAAATAAAAAATAAATAAGAATTAGAATAAAAAATTAATTTGATTATTTTTATTTTCAAAATTAAGAAATAATAATTAAAAAAAAAAATTTGTTATATGATTTAGTGCCACAACTATGAGCAAATTGCACTAAACTTATAAAAACAATGTTACAAAAATTATATAGTTATATCTTTCTCATCCTTTTGGTTAAATTAAAATAAATAAATTTAATATTAATGATTTTTTTTAGAATATCTTTGCATTAACCAAAATAACTTAGCAAAAAAAATTTAGTAATTCATTTTTCAATATGAATATAAACTCAAGAGAAAATTAATTCCTTTCATGAGTAATTTATATATTGTTATACTCAATATAAAAGTAAAATAAATTTCTACAAATAAAAAAAATAGATGGTGCGATTTCTCTTCTGATTTTCTTTGTCAATTTTCTAAGTATAAACTAAGAGAACTAATATTCCATATATGCAAGGTCTTTTCATTGTGAATAATAGAATAAATTTCCAAAAAAAAGTGTAGATGGTGCGATTTCTCTTCTAATTTTCTTTGTCAATTTTCTAAATATAAATTAAGAACATTTATTTCGATATATAAAAGTATTTTTATTATAAAAAAATAGAAAAAAAGTATATGATTTTTCTTACTAATTTTGATATATGAAAGTTCTTTTAATTGTAAAAAAATAGAATAAATTTCTAATAATAAGGTGCAGATTGTGCGATTTCTCCTCTAATTTTCGTTATCAATTTTCTAAGTATAAACTAAAAGCATTTATTTCGATATATGAAAGTCTATTTTATCATAAAAAAGAAAACAAATATATGATTTTTCTCACTAATGTCAATATATAAAAGGTCTTTTCATTGTAAAATATAGAACAAATTTCCAATAATAAGGCGTAGATAGTGCAATTTTTGTTATAAATTTTTTTTGTCAATTTTGTAAGTATAAAATAAGAATATTTATTTTGATATATGGAAAGTCTTTTCAATATAAAAAATAAAAAAGTATATGATTAGTCTTAATAAGCTCTTCTAAATAGCATATGATAATTTAAAAAAAGTAATTATACAATCAAAAGAGGTAAATACCAAATGACTATCAAATAAAATGTCACTTGTCAAAAATTTAGCAAAATTCCCTAACTATTATATATATATTGATTATTGTTTCAGTGCATTTAGATGTTTTCTTCAATTAGGTAGCGTTGTCACACTCCATATTCTATGAATGTCGAAAGCAACTTAACTCTGCTTTTTACCGAAGAGTTTATTCTTAGCAATAGTTATTTTCATAGTCCAGAGTATCCAGCTACACTAATTTGGGTTTTGCAATTAATTAATTAAGAAAATTGAATAAGATTTGTAAAAAAAAATCTATATAGAGATCATAATTTAAAAATATAAAATTTTTACATTACTAAAAGAATATTTTTTCATTGAATCTTCAAATTGTTGTTTTTTCATGTAATGTCTCTGCATAATGTCCTTAAGCCCCAACTCCGTTTCTGCAACTAAACATGCTCTGTGTTTCTTTTTGTTTTTTAACCAGGACGAAACACCGTCATTTTGTCCTAGTTAAAAAAAAAATAAAGTCCCAGGGAACGGCTTGACATTAACGACATGGCCAGATTAGGGGGAAAAAAAGGTTTTTAGGGACATTCCCCTTTCTTCCAAGTTCCAAAATCCAAACCGTAGCACTACAGCAGCCAGTAGAGAAGAGCAGTCATCGATCGTCCATCCGTCGCTCACTACTTGCCCATTGCCGTCACTTGTTCGTTCGCCGTAGTGCTAACTCCTTCCAACTCTTCCCCCCCCCCCCTCATATTTCAATTAATTAGGTTTTGTTAATTGTTAGTTTTACAATTTAAATTAATTGGGAATTGTTGAGACTTAGTCAATTAGCCACTTAGGGTTTATGAATTGTGAGTGTTGAACGTTGAATTAATATAAATTGCATAGATTTGTTTTATACTCATTGGTTAATTTGTTGATTTTTTTTGTATTTTAATTAGGACTTAAATATGTATTTATGTTCAATCTGGTAGGTTGTCGTATAAAAATATAATGAAGAAATATTTTTTAAAAAGACCTAAAAATTTAATTGAGTCATCTAGTATTGGACAACCATCACAAACTTTAGATGCAATTTTTTTGAACAAAAATGTTGAAATGGAAAATAACTTAGATGAGCTAGCATGACATTAATGTTTTATTTGTTTCGTCGTTAAGTGTCATGTTGGCATATATATATATACAACATAATGATATAATATATCTACGTGTCAGCACCACGTACGCGGCATATTTTTAAATCCATTGAACTCGTGGTATATTTTCAAATTAAATGAATTTCGTTCAGACTACTATATTGATGTTTAAGCGGACATTCATATGTCTTTTCTCAATTGGTTGTTGCAATGAAACTTTTGCTTCTCCCTTTTATTGAATTTTAAATATGATATGAGTCCTTATAATATACTAGATATGGGGCGAAAATTAAAAAGCAAGTTACCCACTATCCGTCCGGCAGCAAAAATATTGTTAGTTTTTTGATCCGTAACAAAGGTAGTATTGATTACAAATCTATATTTATGGACAAAAATAGTATTGACTTAAATAACTTCTGAGTGTTTTTTTTTTTGGAAAAATTGATTTAAGAAAGAATACTAAAGCACATGCACTTAAGGGGGCATGAAAAAAGGTATCCAATGAACGTTGCTTTTTTTTTTTTTAATCAGAAATTAGTATCCAATGCTGATGTGTTGGGAAAGAAACATCAACTATTTTAAGAATAAAAAAAAACTATTTAAAGAATCAGACATCAATATAGCAAGTATACTAAAACATCAACTATGCAAGATTCAGCATATTCCTATATTAGGCCTAAGCATTGAATGTTTCTATGACAGTGACAAAAGTTTATTCCTTTTGGTGACGAAAGTTCCATATTGATGTTAACGATGGACATGGTAATAGCTATACTTGACTGGTAAAAAAGAAAAAAAATTCTCATATCAGTTATGCACGTGAACCACTGCATAAATGTTCAAATTCTCTATAATTGTTGAAATGTCAATAACCTATCAAATTAAAATAACGAAAAAAAAATCTATCCCCAATTATTGATTCTTTTTCCCTGTACATAATGTCTTTGTCAAAATAATATAGGTGCCATCAAGCAATTTTCATTGCTAAAAGAAATTAAATAATTTAAATGACATGTTTTTTTAAGTGAAAGAAAATCGTACCTTATCAAATATTATTCACAGCTTTCGTTTATGACAGAGAAATACCGTAATTACAAAAAGTAAGCTTGTCAGAGTACAAAGAGTCCTAAGAGGACTAAGAATATAAAGAAAACCATGCTTATCAAAAGCTTGAGACAAGTTATTTTTTGCTATACCACTCAGCACACATATTAGCATCCCGGGAAATGTAAGGACTAATGGTACCTATGACAGTTAATAAATGTCTAATCCGAAAAATGAGGGACTGGTAAAGCCCATTCCAAATATTGTTAGAGTTGCAAATATGTAGCCAATATGGAGTCGGATTCAAGAATAACAGAGTGTCAATTATGCTCCACAATTAATTCCAGACCAGCAAGAATCGCATATAACCCTGTAAACAAGGGAGATATGAAACCTAATCTCCAATTTCGGCAAATGAACAGCAAATCCAGAAAGATCTCTAGCAATAACACCAACAACTGAAGCCCGTTGGAAGGACACAGCACCATCCCCACTAACAAAGAACCTACCTGAAATTCATTTAAATGACATGTTTGCTAGTTCGCATGGTGTAAAATATGTGTCGCATGCTTGTTAAAGAAAAAAAAGAAAGAGATGTCATATTTTCAGAGTTATTTTTGTCCTGGAAAATAAAATTTTGTAATCGTCCCATTAAAAACACAATTTTGAAAAAAATGGAGCGTATTTTTGAAGTATTTTCATATTCTTTCGGAATGCCATATAATTTTCTGACTAAACAATTTTTGATTGAATGACATATTAAAGACTTTGATTCGTGAAATGATGTCTAATTAAAATGGCTAATTATTCGTTTGACCACTTTTTCATTCATTTATCGAAGTTTTCCTTGATTAACTTATCATATAATTTCTTTTTTTTTTTATTTTCCTTCAATAAAGATAAAGATACTGATAAACAAAAGTCTTCTGTTTCTTTGTATCCTGTTTCTTTGTATAATTCCTTTTGTTTTGTTTACCATATGTGGATAAAGATGAAGATACCAAGAAAGAACTCCACCTGTTACTAGTAAATATGATAATTCGATAAAAAATCAAAACCTGAAAAACTTCGTGCCTCGTTTCTCCATTTATGTCTCTGTTTTTTACTCAATTCGCACATCAATTGTTTGCTTTATTACATCATGCCATTTTGTTCGTGTGGTTCACTATCACCGAACAAGGTGAAGAAGCACCTTTTGTCTTGTTTTCTTTTGTTTTTTTTTGTTTTTTTATCTTTTGTGTTCTTTTATCCTTCAACTATGGTATTTACTTTAATTAAAGGGCTAATCCCCCTAATTAAGGAAATAATTTTAAATCAAAAAAGTTAAAATACAAAAGAAAAAGCCATATTTTTGCAAATATTTTCAAATTAATATCTTACTATATACTATATAATTTCTAAAAATGGATAAATATTCCTTACGTGCGCTTTCTATTCATTTATCCAAATTTTCTTTGATTGACTATCATATATTTCTATTTTTTTCTTCCTTTTTATTAGTTTCAATAAAGATAAAAACAATAAGGTGGTTTGGAGAAGATATAACTATTCCAGTGTATTCAATCTTTCTGAATATTTGTTAAAAAAAAATGGCCCCAAGAGGGGAAAAAAAAACTCACATAACCCAGTATCTTGATTTCTGAAGATATACATATTTTGGCATTGGTTCAACATATATAAGATAAGGAAAAAAAATACTAAAATACCTATACAAAAGAATTTCACATTTTTTTTCCTAGCAATAGTCATTTTCGTACCCCATAATACACAGTCATAGTAGTTTGAGTTTAGAGAGTCTTACTTGCTGCAGATTAACTATATATATATATGGTATTAACTTTTGTGGCGGCACGTTGATCTTAATTCTGCAAGTAATTGTACGTAGCCCACATTGTATGACTGGACTTGAATTTTACTCTAATTTCCATTTCCTTTACAACCAGAATTAATACAATATTAATTACAGAAGCTCTCTGTAAAAACCCACATTATACGCCTACAGTTGAACACAACAATCAACTTCTCCTCACAAATTCTTAGTTGCCTCCATCATCTTGGGGTACTTGTAATTTTCTCACAGTTGTATATAACCCCTCAAAACTCTGCATTTGTGACCTGGCAATTCAACACTAACTCTGTGGTATTTGCTTTCACTTGCCTTTCTAATATATTACACTACTTCCTTCTTTCTTAATACAACAATCTGGATAGTTGGATAAATATATACACCTAATGATTTTCTTTCTTCCTTTCATGTTTTTTTGCTTACTCTTGAGTAACTAAATTGATCCTTTCATGGAAAATCTGCCAAATTAACTTTCTGTATATCGTCTATATGCATAAATAGATAACCTGCGTCCTTATTATATATTTCACTTTTAATGTTATGGTTTTCTTCATTTTAGTTTCTTTATTATATGTTCATGCTAGAGGATACTTTCCTCCATTTCACACCCAACAATAGCTCAATTGAAGTCGGTTTCTCTCTCTCTCACTCTCACTCTCACTCTCACTCTCTCATGCTAGAGGATACTTTCCTCCATTTCACTCTCTCTCAATGATGCATGTACATGCTTTGCATAGAATCAAAACCTCACACATAACGTAACTCACTGGGCATCACTTCTTTTTTTTTCATTGCCTTTTACTGCGTTTTCTTTTAGTCGTTAGTAAATTTAGGTTTGTTTGACTCATTACTAATCATCATTTTGTTATTAAGAATTGTATACATTGTAGAAAAAATAAATTGAAATTAGATTTGAAGAATAGAACTGATATAAATATTATTGGGAAAGCCGAACATTAAATTTACAAAATAGGAGATGATATTACATGAAATGCACAAAACTTTGTATATTTGTTACTCAATAATTAAATATCAATATCCAATTCTCTTTAATAACTATAGCTAGTGAACATTATCAGTGTGTATTTTTGTTATGAGAATTATACAAACATTGTCGTGGTTATCCTTAAGCTTCTATTAAAAAAACTTCATTATTGATCAATATTTTTCTTCATTATATCATATGTTTAACCAGATTTTTGTGTCAATTTTACAGATTTTAAATTTGAAGAACTCTAATTAAAAATGATGAAGATTTATTAGCTGTTCCTATATCTGGTAGCTGCTGAAGCAACGAGATTTTATTTACTGTGCATTTCTTCTCCGCTCATAGACTTTGCAGTATCCCCTGCACTTAATCTTGGGTAAGTCCGAAATTCGACATCCTCTCTTATTTTAATCTTGATTATGTACAAATAAATGTTTTTTAGTGGCCATTAATGGAAAGAAAAAAGTACTTAATGGAGCTATTTGGATATAAAAAAAGTTGTTTAATGTAAACAGAGATGGAGGGAGGTAGAGTCGGGTAGGAATATAAAAAAGGGTTTTGTTATAAAAATAATTACGTGGCCTAAATCCATGATGTCCTGGAAAAAAGGGTTTTATTATAAACAATATATTAATTTTCAATGTTTAAATAAATAGGGGATATAAAGTTAGAAAGTATATGGCAATCTTTTTATTTTTTATGGCTTGCTTGCATAAAATATAAGATAATTTTTTTTGATGTCCAAAATAACTCAGTACACTTCATATGCCTAATAGGATTAGTTTTTAAGTGCTTCTTTTTGTGTTTAATATTGAATGACGTGTAGATTGTTTGGATAGCACCTGTATTTTTTTTTAGAGCCACTGTTTTGCCATTTTTTTGATAAGTGAAGTTTCTCCAAAATTTTAATCACTTATTTTCTTATGAAACATTTATGAAGACTTTCTACTGATTTTTTTTAAATCTTATACAGGATTTACAGTAGAACTGCAAAAATGGGGTATCCACCCAAAATTTTACTGTTTTGATTGATACGGGTAGTGATATTACCTAATTCTCGTGTAAATCTTGCATCAATTGTCCACAATTCAGTGGAAATGAGGTAAAAAAATCTACATCATGTTAACAGTACGTTTTAATTTTTTTTTACATTTTAAAATTCTACATCCTATTATTGGGAAGATTGAATTAATTAGAATGAATTGAAATATTATTTACATAAAACTATTTTATGAAAATAATTACATATTTAAATTGTCTGGTTAAATTTTAGTTGCAAGTTTTATCTTCATTTTACATAATTTGTGTTGCCTTTCTGTCGCATGGATATGGGAAATGCAAATCACTTTAATAACTGGCTTTAGAGATTAACAAATTTAGAATGCTTATTGCCGGGTTTAGTTTTCATTGGTTGCAAATGAATTAGCCCATATAACACATGGAATTTTAACCAGAAAAAAATACTATTATTCTTAGTAATAAAAATATTTTATATATAGAAGATTAAATTTGATTTGATCTTTTTTCAGGTTTTACAACAAATTGGTTCTAGTGAAAGGTTGGTCTTATGTCCGCAAAGATGGTGCAGATGTTGGGGCGACCACTTGTGCAGTTACAAAATCAATTATCAAACACAAGCACCAGCTCAGGCTATTTTTTTTTTGAAGATTGGTTTTGGCTGTACAGTAATGCTTCTTGGACTCGCCTTGTACTTGGGTAATACTTATATTAAAACTTCCACCGAATTTTTTCTTTTATTGAGAATAATAAAGTAAAAACAGGATGTTAGAAGACAAAATCATGGGGTATAAATGCTAACATTGTGGTGTTTAAGAATCAAGTAACTGTAAGTGCTCTCAAATGCTAATGTTAGGAAAATGAACTCGCTCTTTGGCTTATTGTTTGTGTGTAGCAAATCATATTGTGCTTATTTAGCTCATTTTATGCCGGATTTAATATTGTATTCTGTTCAATTTAATTGCATATTTAATTCTCTTGAATATTTTTCTTCTTTCTTTAGTATCAATGTTCATTATATATGTGTTTTACATTAATTTTCTCTTGATAATTTAAATTTAGTATAGGTAGTTGTTCTGAGTGCAGTACCCAACAATACGAGAGATTAGCCGAATAAGGCCTAGGGTCTGATGGAATACTAGGATTCAGCCAATGTGCTTTATCAGTTGTTTCTAAACTAAAGATAAATGCTTTCTCTTATTGCCTAAAAGCAAAATTAATAACAATGGGTTCTTGTTATTGGGAGAGGCCTTGCATCCTAGTTTGGTTTATAGCCCTATGACTCTTCGAACGTAAATTAATTTTCTTTTCTCTTCCTTTATTGTATAATCGTGATATAAAAATTGTTCAATGTTGATATATGCATAATGATTGCTTATGATTTTCAGGTCTCATTATGGTCTATATCTGGAAAGGATTATAGTCAATGGCCAAACATTGCGTATTGATCCAAAAATATTTAGACCGTCAAAGACCAGTCCGAGCACCGTTATTGATTCTGGTAGTAATTTCATACTTCTTGTTGGAGAAGCATACGATGAGCTTGTTGCTACTGTAAGAACTGTTTCCTTATATGAACTCTTCAAACGACATTTCTTTGTACCATAAAATAATTAAAATAAGTCATATTTAATTTGTAGGTGAACTATTTTGTCGAACTACAAATTAAAACAGTACCATGTTCATTTATTCACTTAATAATTTTACAATTATTTAAGTTATAAATTGTTGAAAAAAACAGTCATCCCATGACAGGTAACCGAACTAGGTCTGTCAAGGTGTGAACTGAGATCGTAAACCGAGACTAATTGGCGAACCCAATTAAGTTGGGAATGAAATGGCCCGTTAGGCCCATGAGCCCATTTGGTGGCTTATAAAAGAAGAAGAATTATTCTTCTTCCACCACCACTCCAACACACACACATAAGAGAGGTGAGAGAGAGAGAGAGAGAGAGATTGATTTCTCTCTCACCGAGAAGAAGAAGAAGTCTTCTTCGTCCCCATTAAGTCCTGTATCGATCCGCGTGGTATATGGACTGCGAAGTAGCCGAACACTCCCGTTGACAACTCAACCGTGGTTTGCTCACAAGACCAACATCGAATCTAGTCCTGTTCCACTAGAATCGAGGTTAGTAAGTCAAACCTATAAATTATACTGTTTATTAGTTAAATCAATACACGATTCCTTCATTGGTATCAAAGCCAAGCATAAATTTTTAAATATATTTCAAAAATATTGTTGGTATCTGTCTAGGATGCCTGCTGAATTTTTATTGTATTCGACTTTTTGTCTCTAACGTGATTTTTACTTCGAGTCCGTCTCGAGCCAAAAATTGAAAGTTGAATTTTCGTAAATCTGACAAAATATTTGAGATCAAAGACTTCAAAAACATAACCTGCCAAAATTTGGTCTCGAAATTCCATGGAGAAGGTCGTCAAATTGACGAAAACCCGATCGAAAACTACTGAGTGAGAAGTATCCAGATGAATTTTTTCATTTGATCAAATAAGGCGATGTGGTGCTTTCTTATTGGCTGAACATGGACCAATAAAAAAGCACCACTTGGGCGCACATGTCGATTTTTAATTGGCTGAGGAAAACCACGCAGACAACTCATAACGCAACACGTGGCAGTGGTCTGACTAAGTCAAAGTTGACGACCAAAACGTGGACCAATGACGTGCAGGCACGTGGCTTAATCGGGCAAGACATGTGGTCGGATGACGTGTCGAACACATAAGCAATTCAAGCCGTTCAAGGCTTTCCACGTGGCACGACCTTGCCACGCATCAGCCACATGGCGTCCAATTGGGTGCCACATGTATGACACGTGGCAGTACACCTTGACCACCTCATCGAGTGTAAGCCATCCGCAGTCCGACACGTGTCCATGCCGACATGTGGCGTCACAGGATGATGACATGTGTCGATTCGGAGAAGCATTTGTTTGGAGTATAGACATGCGTGAGGTAAGTATGGCAGCGCGTGTGATGCCCGTGGGTCGTCCTCGCTGCACGTGGGGGCTCGTGCCCCTTGTCCCGACCACCAAATTTTGTGAAATTTTCAGCAGAATTAAAATTTCGATTTTTCTAGATTTTTTGGTATATTTTTCACAATTGTTTGAGTTCGGAAAGTATTTTTTCTCAATTTTTAAGTGTAAAAAATTGTTGAAAAATTGTGAAAAATGTATTTTCTACCAAGAATTATTTTGAAAATTAGTTTTCAAAATAATTGAGTTTAAAAAACAAGCAAATATGGTTCTCATTTAGATAATTGAGATTATATTTTAATTATTTGGGTATTATGTGAGTATGTATATATCGGTTTTATTTGTAATTTATTACAAGTAAACGAATGGGATAAAACCATATTACATCAAGTGGAGTGCGAATTAAAGAAAAATTTGCATGACTTCTAAAAAAAAAAAAATTTAGGAAGGTGGTGGTCATAATGGAAAGAATTTAATTGTGTATTAAGTGTGCACAAAGGTGATGAAGGAAACACTTACTTCATAAAAGATTATGATATCTCATCACCGGTAATGGCTAGGTCATTGCTCCATACTAGAATTTCATGAAAATACGATCCTCTAATTGTTATTGAAGACCACTTAGAGATTCTAGAGAGTGAAAATGTTTTGAAATTAGTATGTTCAATATTACACCATGATCGCAAAGAGAGATCGTGAGAAGTGAGATATTCACTTTAAGGTCGCATGATTAATAGAATTATTGATAAGTTGGCACGATAACTTGTAACACTTTAGAAAAGGTCCATTGTGTATCCAATTTGGGAGACAAAGGCTAAATACTATATTCGTGGAGTATTACTGTGGGGATATTTTATAAGCATTATTTGTGTGTTAATGTTGCCCAATGTTAATGTAGGTGGATTGGCATTGAGATCGATTGTTTGGATTGCATGTTGGTTCAATAAATGATAATTATTATATTTATTGTTTTTGGCTTATTATTGTGTTGATTTGCCTTAATTTAATTTGCAATATTTTATACGTTGATATATATTGTTCAATTATTGAGCTTGCCTTGATAATTGAGATGATTAACATGGATTCCCCTAAGTTAAGTGAACTTTAAAAGTGAATCTGAGTAATCATTATTTACTATCTATAAAATTAAATATAGTATGATTAATCATTATGACTGAGATGATAAATGTGCACCTAGTGTACATTTCGATTCAAAGCTTAATAAGAGACTATGCTAGTTTAATTTTGGTTGGATGGTAAATATATGTGTATTGCTATATGACTTACTTGTATGCAATCATGTCTTGTTGCTTCTCATATTTATTTGTGATACTCACTGCTTGTAAAGCCGATTGATGCCGAGCCATAAAAAAGTGTATGATTAAGCTATGTTGAGCTTAGACGACAAAAATTGTAAATTCTAGATTATAGAAATCTAGCACGTACTCTAAAAGCAAAAGCACTTGCTCTATTGAACTTGGTTATGACCAAATTCAAAGAGTATTAGAATACCATTCAATACATTTTAGACCAAAATGTCTGTGAGATGGAAGTGAGAAATTCCACTACATTCATCACCTTGCTAGTGCAAAAGATAATGTAGTCAATTAGCTATTTTGCAAGTATCAAGGTGCAATGTTTTGCAAATTGCATTTAAGAAGCAGTTAGTTAGCGTGACACTAATTTAGCTCATGGTGTTTGACCATTGAATTTTATACTTGTTATAAGTATCCTAATCATGTGAGTAAAATGTTTGATCAATGACGAGGTCCAAAGTTGTTATCCACTTCTTACCTAAAAGTTAAGAGCAAATCAAGTTGCACCTAACCCATGATTATCTCATGCTTGAGATTGTGAAGAATTTCACAATGTTTTATTCTATTAGATAAATTCTAATATAAAGGCGAGGAAAAATGTTTAACAACCTAAGTCCTTAAGAAGTGGAGACTAGACCGAATTTTGAGGAGGTCCTTGAACATGAACAATGTTGACATTTTGTAAGTAAAATATTAACGACCAAAGGCACATCACATGTGAAGAGATGCACATTTGAGAGTATGCAACTCAAACTCATGCAAGTAAGGAGAGTTACCTTATTCTTAATTGAATTTTGTCATTAGGTGACGATTAGTTCAACTTCAATGATCCTCGTAATGAAGTTTAGATGTGACTTCATTAAATATCAACTAGTTCTAAGATGGAACAAGTTAAGTATTAAAGTTACAACTCAAAAGTGGGAGTTTAAGGAATTGGCATGAGCAAGCTAGTCTTGTTTAAAATCCAAACTTTTTCTTGCATTAGATTCTGTCATGACCTTATTGAAGTTTGTCATCAGTTTGTGTTCTAACAATAATGGTATTTGTTAGACCATGTTTGAGTGGGAGACTACTTTGGCACTAAAAATGGTTTCTTAGTCAAGGTAAAGAACCTAACAATTGAAAGTCCTAGTTCCCGTTCTTGTTACTTCACGTGGTCAAGAGGGATTATGTGAAGTTAATGCATGCAACTCAACCACTTTGACAAAATCGAATACATCGATTAGTTCGAGTGGGATTATTAGACAATTATGTAAGTTCAAGTTGTCTAATTGTGAGCATTGCAAAAAGAGGGGATACTAGAGAGAAAATCATTTCAAAAGGCACTTCAGGCTGAATACTCATTACTATTAATCCATTTATGATGTTTGACGTCAAAAGAATGAGAGTGCAAGGCTAAGGCCTATTATTTCATCACTTTGTATATATGACTATGGAAGGCTTGGTCATATTTATTTGATTTCTCATACGTAAGAATAATTATGTTATTTCTTACTTCTTGCAAATAAAGATGAGAATCAAATACAACTTTGTGGATCGACTAAGGTCATGATCATCTTTAAGATGAGTCCAAAGCTTTGTGTGATCAAAGGAAAGTGAACATAAGTTGTTTATTTCTATGCTCTGCGAATAATACGCATAGCCGAGAGGAGAAATAAAACTCTCCTCAATATGGTGAGAACTATGATGGTGAAAGCCACGATATTCAAAATCCATATGCCCTTTAAGTTCGTTACTTGTACATCTCATGAGTTGTGGATTGGTCGAAAGTATGACCTAAACCACTTGAAACCAATATATGTATTATCAATATCCACGATACCTTGGTTGAAAAGACCAAGAGGTGAAATGTGTTAGACACCCTACTATTTCAAAATGACACACTTATCGTTGGTTAATGAGAAATTGGCATATTAACGAGTTATAAGAAGTCACATTCCTAAGGGAATAGATTTCTTAATTGGGATAAAGTGGAAAAGATTTCACTTTCTTTGAGACTCAGGAACTAAGTCCTTCAGGATCACTCCATCCGAATGGAAGAATTCTTAAGGAGAGAGAGGATAGATGATGAGGAAGAAAGTTGGTAATGTAAATTACATCCTTGAGTTTTAAAATCTCAATTGATCGATCAAAACTAAACGATTGTTATCTCTTTCCTCGAAAGAGATGCATTGAAAAATCTTAGAACGATTCAAGGTTTTAAAATCTCAATAGATCAATCAATCGATCCGAGTGATTGTCATCTCTTTTTTCGAAAAAGGGATACATCAATTAGGTCTTGGAGCGATTCAACTTTTATCTCATCTACCTTAAGCATGTGCAGATGTTCCTGATCCTGACTTTAATAAGAGCAA
>CAODLS010049931.1:0-14044 GCA_948243855.1 Flueggea neowawraea | reverse complement strand
AAGCATTTGAAGTGGATTAACTACCGATTTTGGAGATTTGACGAATTTCAAATTCTCAATAAATGTCTTACTCGAGTTAACAATATCACACAGACTATGGGACGTCCATGCACACAAACGTGATTTGGACTTGGAACCGTTGTGAGCATGGTGATCTACGTGCATAACACTAGGTGGTGTGCACGTTGATCGTGGATCCGTGAGGGAAAGGTCGCCAGATCTGCCGTCTATGCACACAGGAGCTTCGTCTATACACGTAGTACTCGGTCAACGTGCGTAGAGGAAGGTTCAACGCACGTAGGTGGGTCTTTTCCGCGGTCATTAAATGAAATGCCACGTTTCAGTTCCGAGGGCCTATAAATACACCCACCTACGACTCTTCTGTCATAACTCATCTCAAACACTGAAATCACTCTCTCAACTACTCCTCTGCACTTGAAATCACTCCTCAGCACTTCCATTGTGATTCTGAAGGTAAGAATCGTTCTTTGATCTCTTCTTTCCGTCATCTCACCTCATATTTGTTCATCTAGGGTTTTGAACGAATTTTGGAGTTTTGTTCAAATCTTCCTTTTCTGTTGTAAAGGAAGCTAAATATGGGTAGATTAAGCTTGGTTAAGGCTGTAACCATAGGATTCTAGCTTCGATTTTCAAGGATTTTGTATTTGAACGAAATAGGTTTAATCCGAGCTAGGATTCCAAATTTTGGTAGATTTCTCATCGGATCCGGAGTTGTATCTGATGTATTATGATAGATAGGTGTTAGAAATACATAGATTTGGCGTTGGGTGTCAAGATTTGAAGATTTGTGTCGAGTGGGTCAAGAAGTCTGAATTTGGGGATTTGGATTATTGATGATTTTGAAGTTGTTTGTAGGATCTAAGGTTAGATCCTTGCTGGAGAGGCTGATTGCAGCCAATATGAGTGTTTGATTGATCGAGTATAGATTGAAATGAGAGTTTGGGTATTTTGACATAAGTTCTCGATGCCATCAAGAGTTAGTCAGCATTTGCATTCGCATACATGCATCGGTTTGGTACCGCCATAGTACCATATATTGATATTTGCTATGTCTGTATATGTATAGCTCAGTGTGCCTGCCAGCATAAGCAGCCACCTGCGAGCGATATTGGACTGGATCCACGACTTTGGATACCAGATGAGTGAAATAGCAGCTTCAGACACATATACTGTGTCTTCAAAATTAAGTATGTTATTTTTGATATGTCTGGCTATGTCATAAATTGACTAATAATTATTAGGTTAATTAATAATCTGGATATGTGATTATTATTAACCAACGTTTTGATATGGAAAATAAAGTATATATGGGTATATATATACATGAGCATTTTGTAAATAATGGAATAAAGGAAAAGATATTGCATGATTGTATGTGAAATACTATGTATGTATCACACAGACTATGGGGACACCCGACTACAGGGTTTGTAACCTTTGGTATACCAATACTTTGTCAATGCCCTAGTTATCGGGGTAATGGAATGACCATGTATCCAGCCAGATATACGCGTTTATTGAGCAGTCAGGTGGCGGAGTCCACACTACTATATTGATATTGATACTGGTCCCGTACTATGAATCCTTAAATATATGTATATATTGTATGGATGCATGTTGTATGATATGAATGCGAACGTTTTGGTAAAACATATTTTGGAAATATACTATGTATATAGTGTGTATATATATATATATATATATGTGTGTGTGTGTGTGTGTGTGTGTGTGTGTGTGTGTGTGTGTGTGTGTGCGATATTTTGAAAGGTGGTTTTCAAACCAGTCATTGTGAGGCACGTACGAGGCGGTCTGACGTGTTGTTTCCTCACTAGGGAATCTTAACTCTTTTTTTCTTATGTTGTCCATGTTATACCTTTGTTCGCATGTGACATCTATTTGACGCATAACATCTGACTCGTACCTTGAGCTATTGAGACGCTTTTGGCTATTGTGAGTGCCCTCGTCCGGGACTCTACCTTGCTATGTCATAGAGCTCCACATCAGGTTACTGTTGGGATACTGGGATTCATTTTATATTTTGGGGTTTACTCTGATGATTTTATATTTTCATTGATATTTTGATATATGGTATATGTGTGTGTGTGTGTGTGTATATATATATATATATATTGGTATTTATATTTATATATATGATTTACTTCATTTATAAATACTTTTATAAATGTTTTAAATAAATAATTTGATAAGTTAGGTAGTATATCTGATCACAAAGGCTTGTGCGGGATGGATCCACTCCCACATCCGGTCTGCCTCGTACGCCGGTCACGGGCCCGACTATGGGTCGTGACAAACAATATGCTTAACGAGTAAGCCGTGTATGTGTCTAACTCCAGTAAGCAAGTGGGATAACTTGAGTAAGACGTGTATCTGAGGGACTAAAAGTGATATTTTATATATCTTGGAGTCTAATTTGATACGTTGACTATTTTGAGGATTATAATGTAATTTTAGAGAAGTTAATGGACTAGCCTGTAAGTTTATATAGATTCTGAATTTTGAGACGATAGCGATAGATCTTTGGTCGAAAATATATTTTCAGTATTTGCATCTACATTTGCATTTCATGCATTCAGTACTACTATAGTACCAATATTATATCTTGATTCATCTGATTTGTATCTGTTTTAGCTTCCTGTCCCTGCTATCGAGACTAGTCCCCTACTAGTGGTGCGCGTGCGTGATTGGTCTAGCTTTTGCTTTGGACTCTAGGTGAGTGTAGTGGCATCTTTAGACACTTAGGCAGTGTCTTTTGAAATCTATAGTTTTTTCTATGTTGGGTATTTACCTGTAATATGACTAATAACGGATTGGTTAATTTAAACCGGTTATGTGATAATTGGTTTTCAGTATTTTCTTAAACTGTTATATGTAGCAATTTTTTGATTTCATACTCTGATATGTATGCATGTCTGTATGGATATATATATATGGGATACCTATGCTACTGGGTTAAATGTAGCCTTTGGTATACCACTGTTCTTTTAAGCTCAGGTCCTCGTTACGTAGGTAATATGGTAGTTGTGTGTTCGGCCAGACACATATATTTCAGTGACACAGTCACTTTTTATCTATTATTATACAGATTTTGTTATATAGTGGCAGAACCGCTTTTGTATATAGTCCCATTATCGGACTTGATATATATACAATACATATTATTATTTGAAAATGACATCACCTGATCGTATGTTGTTTACTTTAGTTGAAATCATTTTGAAAATGTTTTAGAAAATACTATTATTAGTAGCATGTATATTATATTATACCTATAAGCTTGCGATATTTTTAAATTGTTTTCAAAAGGTCTTTGTGAAGTACATAAGAGGCGATCTAAATTTTCATACCTCACTGAGATTTTCTCATCCCTTCCCTTAATATTTTTCAAACATATATTTTTGGCATCCCGCGACGGTTCGGTGACCGACGAATAGTGAGGCATTTCTTTTGTCAGTGAGTACCCTTTTGATTGGGCTTTGTATATGTTTGCTGTAGAGTTCCATATCGGGTTGCTGATGGATATTGGTTTATATTTTGTATTTTGTTTCATACCGATACACTCGTGTGTTATTTTGATTACATTTGACTTATTACAATTTTATTATATTTTCCTGTATTTATATATACACAATTTATGTTTTTTAACTTGCGCTCATTGATTTTCTAAAAGAATATTTTTAAATGACTAAATTGGGTAAGTATCTGATTCTCTAAGGCTTGTGCGAGATGAGCCGGGCTTCCTTAAATGGTTCGTCTCTTACGCCAGTCATGGTCTGGAAACAGGTCGTGACATGGATCCTTTTATATTTTTATGATGAACAAAAATAGGTTTGATACTTGAGTATTTTGAGCATGGTTGTTGAATTTTAACTCTAGTTACACATTCCATCAACTCGAGTTAATGAAGCAACCAAAGAGTTCAAAAGGCCAAAAGAAAAATCAAACCATCAGACATAGAAATTCAACTCGAGTTACATAAGATACAACTTGAGTTGTTGAGAAGCTGTACAACTCAAGTAACATGTTACACAACTCGACTACGAGAGACATCCTGAGGCTGCGGATCAAATGCTCCAACTCAAGTAAAGAAATACATAACTTGAGTTGTCCATATGGCATAAAACTCGAGTTAACTTTTTCTTTAACTCAAGTTATATTTTCAGAAGTATCATAGATGGAATTTCAACTCGAGTATAATCATTCATCACTCGATCAACTCAAACAAATAGGAAGCTTGGATGTGAAGAGCTAACTCGAGTAACAAGTTGTCTTACTCAAGTAATCGCTTGGAGACAAAATTATTATACCTAGGACTGACAAAATTAGAGTTTAAATGTCGAGGGTTAGTGGTCCCAACGGTCATATTCATGGCTAACTTTAGTTACATATGAGGCTAACTCAAGTGACCCATTTCTGGGTCGTATTTTTCAAATGGATAACTTGAGTAACATACAAGGACAACTCGAGATACAAGTTGTGTCAGAGCATTAAATGCAGGGCTACTCTATCTCACAACTATGCTAAATCCCCTAACGACTAGTATGACTTGGAAAGCTATAAAAACATCCAAGACACTTCAGAAACACTACTACAACAACTTGATATCATCTTGCAACAACATTAAGCTCTCATTTGTTCACATTTGCTTGCTATTCATACTCATCTCAAGATGGTTCAAAAGCTTGTAAATTCATTATTGCTTGAGAGTGATAGATTTCATTTTCGTTGTTCATTGTGAAAGAAAATCATTGTAATAGAGAGAGAATAGTTTACTTGTTTGTGTTGAAAACAAGGGTTGTAGTGTAAAGGATTTAATTTTGCACCTTTGAAGCAAGAGTTTGTAGAGGTTACCTTCACCCATTGAAGAAGGAAGTTCATAGTGGATTCAAATTATAAAGAGAAAACTTGAGAAGTAGATGTAGGCTAAGAGGGTCAAACCACTATAAATATTGGTTTTGATTTCTCTATCCCTTCTCTCTTTACTTTTATTGTTTTAGTGAATTGGACAAATTGTTCTTACTTTGTTTTTGCTTATCTTGAACATTTTGATTATTGCAAAAATGTTTCTAAATCAGTTTTAAAAGGTAGAAATCCAACTCACCTCCTCTTGGATTGTCATTTCGGACCTACAATAGATTTGTTGTCATTCTTATAATCATATCCTAAACCACTTTTGGACAAAGACAACCTTTAACGACCAAGAAGCTTGTCAAGGTTTTCTTTTCCTTGAGTGAGTTTATGAGAGACATTAGTGAGCCATGCAACTTGTTTCTTTAATACAACATTTTAATTCACTAAGTCCTCATTTTTATTAGCCAAGCATTTATCAAGTTCATTCTTCAATCATTCCTTTTCATTTTTCAAATAATCATTCTCATTTTGCAAAACATCTGTCTTTTTATCAAGCTCACACACAATCTTCTTTAATGCAACATGTTTAATTCCAAGTTTTCTAAACTCATCATGCAATGAATGAAATGCTTCATCTAATTCATCATGGGTATAAGAATCACTTACCTCATTCTCTTCTTATTCTTCTTCTTCTTCTTCTTCTTCTTCTTCTTCTTCTTCTTCTTCTTCTTCTTCTTCTTTAATTGTCATAATACATAAGTTGGCAACTTCATCAATGTCCTCATCATCAGCCAAACTATCATCATTACCGCTCTAAGTAACCACCATTGCTTTGGTTTTCTTCTTGAACCTTTTATTGGCTTTCTTTAAGAGAGGACATTCATATTTGATGTGTCTGTGATTCTTGCATTTATAGCAAATAATTTTTTTGTTCTTCTTGCTAGAGAAATCTTTCGAATCCTCCTTCTTATATGGCCTTTCGGAGAATTTCTTCTTCTTTAAGAATCTCTTGAATTTTCTAGTAAGAAGGACATTTTTTTCATTTTCATCTTCATCCTCACTATCACTAGAAATTTTGGCCTTTGAAGTTGAGGCTTTAAGTACTATACTTGATCAAGCTATCACAAGTGCACGATAGTCAATGTAGTAATAAAAACCCTTAGAGTATTTCTTGGGTGTTGAATCCACAGGGAACGTGTCTAATTATGGTTAAATAAGAAAGCAAAAGCAAAGAAAGGCATCAAATGATTTATTTTTGGGGTTTTAAATAAAAGCAAACAAGAAAGTAAATACAAATTCTATATAAAAGGAACATGTTAGGGCTTCCAAGATGAAATCGAGGATTTAGTTGCTAAATGAATGAAAATTGATTTTTAAGAAATGGGTGTGAGTGTTCTCTCCACATGAATCACTCAAGACTTCTCTCAAGGTCACTTAAGTTGTACCTAAACTTTTTAGGTGGGTCCTTTTGGTCTCACATAGCCAAACTAGGCCCATTAGGTTCATTGAGAAATTTCATCGAACACCTTGTAGGCATTGAATATTTCTATCCTAACACTCTACAAGTTCTATGCAAGTGAATATAACCCAAAAGATAATCCAAGTTTCATCTTTCAATTTATCACTTAGGCTTGTCAAAAATAACATTGTGGTAGCTAAGCACAACATCATTCAATTTAAACAAGTCATAAAACCAATCACCACCCATAGATATAACAATAAAGGCATAAATAACAATAGATATAACAACAAAAACACATAACCCAACATTAATTATCTGTTAAGAAACATCAATCCAAGGCCTACATCTTTAAGGCCCTAACACAAAATCTAAGCTAGCATATTTACAAAGCTAGGCATAAAGCAAGAAATATAAATCCTAAACATAATTTCTAACAAATAAAAATGAAATAGAAAGGAAGAGTAAAGCTTCTCTCAATAGGTGATGAAAGCCCTCTTTAAATCCTCTTCTCTTTCCTTTTCAATGCTAGAATCTTCCTTGGAAATTGATCAGAGAATAATTCTTTTCTCTTAAATGTGTGTGTCCAAGGTTTGAACAAATGGGGTGGATGAGTTCTATTTATAGTCCTTTTGGTACCCCATAAATCCTAGCAAAAATCTCTCAAAATGCCCTTAGCATGTGCCTTGGTCCCCACAAGTTTGGCCTTTTGCGTCAATTGACTTTTCTTACTTCACAGAGTGCCATAGTCGTGACTGTGACTGTGATATGGTCATGACCGTGACAAATGAGTGTCACGGTAGTGACAAATTTCTGCCCGAAATGAGAGTTTTCAGTTTTGCTTGTCACGACTGTGACATTTGCTACCACGATCGTGGCACCCTTTTCCACCCTGAAAGCTTCATTTTCTTCATGTTTTCTTGAGTTTACTTGGATCCTTTCAACCTTGCATCACTTTTGCACCTTTTTCCACTCATTTTTCTCCAAATTAAATCATCCTACAAACATCATATGAATTTCACCACAAAAGCATGTTTTAAGGATGAAAATAGATATATTATTGCTTGATCAAAAATGTAAATTTAGAATACACCAATGCTCTTCTCCTATTCATTCCAATCTTCCTTTGGCTTTTCAACCTTTTCACCATCAAATAGTTTATGTTGGAACAAATGGACCTTAATCAACGATTTGTCAAACATCAATACTTTCCGACTTCAAGAACACCATCATCCTTGTCTTCCAATACAAGTAGTCACTACCATCAAACAAAGGAGCTCGGTTAATAGATAAACCCTCATATCTAGACATATCATTCATGGATGCCATTTGGATCTTTCTCTCTCAGGTTGTTAAGCCTTTACCAAGAGATTAAGCTCTAATACCAATTATAGGTCTGAAATGGCAATCCTAGAGAGGGGTTAATTGGATTTCTAACTGTTAAGGTGGTTTTAAAACTTTTTTTCAATAATAAAAATATTTAAGCTAAGTAAAAGACAAAGTAAGAACACTAATCCAATTCACACAAATAATAAATGTAAAGAGAGAAGGGATAGAGAAATCAAAGCCAATATTTATAATGATTCGGCCCTCTGAGTCTATGTTCACTCCTCAAGCTTCCCCTTAATATTTTTAATCCACTATAACTTCCTTCTTCAATGGGTAAAGGCAACCTCTACAAACCCTTACTTCAAAAGTGTAAGATTAAACCACTCACAATACAACCCTTGTTTTCAAGACAAACAAGAAAACTAGTTCTCTCTTTAATACAATGAAATGTTTAATGAAGAGAAATGAAAATCAGTAATAAACACTCTCAAGCAACAAAGAATTTGCAAGTGAAGGTCACTCTTGAGAGGTGGATGAATAATGTATAAATGTGAGCAAGAGAGAGCTTGATGTAGTTGTAAAATGATTGCAAGTCGTTGTTCACAAATTCCCTGAAGCGTCTTAGGTCTATTTATATTTATACCTTTCCAAGTTGTACTATTCATTAGAGTATTGAATATAGTTGTTGTGAGATAAAGCAGTCATGCATTTAATGCTCTAACACAACTTCTAACTCGGCAGCCATTTGTATTATTCGAGTTAGCCATTTGAAGAACACGATCGCTGAAACGTGTAACTCGAGTAAGCATCAAGTGTTACTCGATTTAGCCATGAATATGACTGTTGGGGCCGTTAACCCTCAACATTTAAACTCTAAACTTGTCAGTCCTATATATAAAATTTTTTATCTCCAACTGATTACTCTAGTAGGCCAACTTGTTACTCGAGTTATCTCTTCATAGTCAAGCTTCCTATTTGATTGAATTGGTCGAGTAATGAATAATGATACTCGAGTTGAATTTTACCTCTGATACTTCTGGATGTCTTATTTGAGTTACATCTTATGTTTAGTCAAGTTATATGGCACCTGGACAACTTGAGTTATGCATATGTTTACTCGAGTTATAAAACTTGAATCGTAGCCTCTGGGTGCACCTCTTACTTGAGCTGTACGTTATGTTACTCGAGTTGTATGACCTCTAGACAACTCGAGTTATATATGTTTGGTACTCGAGTTGAATTTTTATGTCTGATGGTTTGATTTTTCTTCTGGACCCTTTGGTTCTTCTAGGCACCTCGATTACTCGAGTTAGAAAGTATTATTACTCGAGTTAGACTTGAACGGGCATATTGCAATGCTTAAGTATCAAACCCAATTTTGATCATCATTAAAACATAAAGGGATTCAAATGTTAACTACCGTTGGTTCAACAATAGTAAATAGTTTGTGAACATAATAATTTGGTATTAAGTTTTATGGAGATTGCTCGCTAAATTGTTTGCAAGAAGGTTAGTCTTGTTATGGAAGAAACCCTGCTTGATTTTCCTTAGCATATTAAGACTTAAACTGTTAGATAATTGATGAGTTTAATGAAATATTTTGCTTGGGTGGCGAATAAGAAATTATTAACCTCAACATGTTTTGAAAACTGAGGCATTCGGGTTTTAAGGTATGCCCAGCACCCTCAAATCCTACGCCAGTCATAGCCTAAATTTGGGTCGTGATAGGCTAGAGAGCTTAAAAAGCCTCGATTGAGGAGACTCTTACTCTTCTTTTAGATTGTCCTCCAATAAGGCCATCTTTGTATTGTAGTTGTTGTTCAGGTGGCCTATTGACTAAGGAAGGCATTGTAACAAATTAAGATGTAGAAGCTAAATTAGGGAAGTATTGCAAAGCATGAGTTGGCAGATTAGAATCCATTTCCAAGAAATCTGGAATCGGTATTTGAGTCACTATGATTTGTTAATAGTGTTGCATGAACAACAATGAAGTCGGAAAGTCACTAAGCCTTCGATCAATTCCTGAAAAATAAATCCGATCAGAGGTCGAGGGTTGTTTCTCCCGATTACACTCCAACGCTCAAGTCAGTCGAGTATTTTTTTGAGATAATTTTGGCTAGTAGAGAATAAATGAGACGTACCTTTTTTCTAAGATGGAAGGGGCTATTTATAGATGACATAAGGCAATCTATTGTGATTTTTTGAGTTATCAGAAGATGATGACTCATTTTATACATGATTCTCTCATACTTGAACAAATCTTAATGAGAATGTATATGCTTATCTTTCTATTGAAGTCATAGATAAACATGTTTGAATGATTCTTTTAGAATGTGGGCCTTCCTCTTGTAGGCTTGACTTTTGGATGTGGGCTTTCGGTGCATTGAGTCTCAAGGACCTTGTTGGGCTTTAGAGGTTATCGACCTATGACACATCAGTGACTCTCCACTCCTATATTTAGGTTTCCTAAATATTGGAGTATTTTTTTTATCACAAATGAACTGGAATTTCGTGAATTTTTTGAGTTGTTGTAGTGCATAAAAAATAGGGGCCATTGTGATTGACCTTCGTATTACGAGGGGCATTCTTTGAGTCTTGCAAATTTTGGGGACTAAAGATGTAATTGGGCAGTTTCAATTCAAGTTGAATTGTAGCACTTTTCTCCTATATGCAACGTAAGAAGCCAAGTTTCTAGTCCCACTTAAATTCTAATCCCACTTGAAATGTTGTCGCCACCCATAACTTAATGTATACATATGTTTTAAACTTTTGTAACCCTAACACCTATGCACAATTTTTTCTGCCACCTTCAAGGCTTTATTCTTCTTCTTTGTGACTCCAGTTTTCGTAAAAATGATTGCTCCTTTTTTCTAGAGTCAATTCCATTGCTTTGCTTCTTAGTAGCCATTGGTGACAAAGTGGTCTTTATAGTATTGATTTTTTACAGCACAGCATGCATGCCATCTAATGTTTTGAAGAATAATTCTTGCATAAAATCGTTTTCTTTTTTCTAACCCTTTTCTTATGATGTTTGTCGACCATGCATCTATATCTTGCATGTGTTTTAATTAAGTTTTAACCCATCATCATGCATTATTATTACTATCTTTTTTATGCCATGCAGTGATTTCTTTTCACTTTATTGGAGAGAAGTTCTTGAAGCCATAAAAGGTATTTTTAAAGGTTGGTCTATTATTCTTTTTTTTTTCAATTTTTTTATTTCACATATTTTTGCTGCTTTTGTGTCATTGAATTGCACACCATGCATTATTTTGTGTCATTGAATTCCCATAGACGGCTCTAATTGTTGTGGACAATGTCCGCGCGCTAAGCTCATCCACTGAAGTATTGTCTGTTCCGGACTCATGGGCCCTCACATTTTCTCCAGGAAAAAGGCGTCTCAGTGGTTTGAGGGAGAAATGTGCTTATAAGCGACCCTTGGCATCGACTCCTAGTCGATGTGTGAGCATCACACTATAATAGCCCCTAGTTGAGGCTAAGAGTCTTGAGAACACAACTTTAGCTGAACGGTTTTTTACTCGAGTTCCCAAAGACTGTGCCAATTGTTGTTGTCTGAACAACAATGAAGTTGGAAAGTCGCTAAGCCTTCGATCGATTCCTGTAAAATAAATATGATTAAAGGTCGAGGGTTGTTTTCCCCGATTACACTCCTGAAATCCCAATATGGCAATCCAATAGGGGGGTGAATTGGATTTCTTGCTAAAAATAATATCTTTGAAAAGATTTTGCAAATATTTTTCAAATCAAAATAGTAGCTAAATCCAAAACACTACCACTTAATAAAGAACAAAAATAAGGAGTAAAAGGATAGAGAAACAAAGCCCAATATTTATAGTAGTTCAGTCATCTTTGACCTACGTTCACTCGTCTAGTTCACTAGAGAGTTTGAATCCACTATTCTTCCTCACTTTCGGGTGGAGGTAAAACCGTTTACACTCTCTTGTTTTTCAAGATCACAAGACAACTTTTTACATCTTGCTTTTTGCTGGTCAAAACAAGAAAACCACACTCTTTTTTTTTCAAGGTAACAAACAAGGCAAACCTATTCCTTTCTTAAGCTTTACAAACAAAGCTCGAGTACAATACTATTCTCAACTAAATGACAATGTTGTTCAACCAACTTAGTGATAAAATAGAAATCTACAGATCAGTTGGTATGTAAGTATTCAAGAACAAAGTAAGAATGCAATTGGAAGATTTTCAAGGCTTTTAGGCACTCTCAAGAATTGTTCTTATTACCTTATGACTTGAAATGTCTATAGGCATTCCTCAAAAACTAGCCATTATGGATACCAAAGCAGCCGTTGTAAGAAATGCAAAAATGATGAGATTAATGACGTCAGTCCTTGCTGTGTGCGTACCATGTGTATTGTGTACGTAGTTCATGGTTTTATCATAGTAATACGTGCAGCGATATTCCTTCTGTGTGCATAGCCCGACTTCCAGTACCCACTGTTTTATATCTAGATGTGACTACGTGCTTAGTACCTTTATATGTGTACGCAGAGCTTGAATGATGTGTGTGTTGTACTCAGTGCTATCTAAATAGTCGAGTCTTCAATATTTATGTCTTTCATCTTCCCCGTGGCTGTGTCAGAAGCTATTCAAAATTTCAAAAATCGAGGAGCGTCTGTTATTTGTCAGGTAGCATAGCCCTACCTTTGTTGTGACGTCTTCTGCGACTTGATTATTTGTTCGTGATTCCCTATTCTGATGCTTTCTGAATTCATGTCAGAGAATATTCCCGTTGGTATCTTGACACCATGTAACAGATTTTGGCATTTTTCAGTCAGACAGATATTTTACTCGTCTACATGCACTGAAGTCTGTTATGTGTGCATAGCATGATTCTTTGAAGCACACACAACTGGGATAGAGCATGCCACAACTTGACTTTGTGAATTTCTCTGATTTTCTAATTGTACCAAGCTAGTTACTACGCGCTTAGATCTATGTCAATGCACATAGCAATATACTGATCCATTCTATTGTTCTGAATGTACCCCGTCTACGTGCACTGCATTTATTCCTATGCGCACAGTTGGATTCTGATCCATTCTTTTGTTCTGATTGTACCTCGTCTACGCGCACTGCATTTATTCCTATGCGCACAGTAGGATTCTGATCCATTCTTTTGTTCTGATTGTACCCCTTCTATGCGCACTGCACTTATTCCTATGCGCATAATAGGATATTGGTTTTTCTTCTTGACTGAATCACAGCATTTATGTGCGTTGCATTTGTCTCCTAGGCGCATAACACTTGTTCTATGTGCATAGCATGAGCTCTTGTGTGCATAGCATGAGCTCTTGTGCGCATAGCATCCATCTCTGACTTCTCAATGCATCTTTATCTCTGATCAACGTGCATATGTCTTGGTTTAAAGTATATGGACCATTCTTTAATGTTCTTGGAGATTTGAGGAACATGTTTAGCTTAACTATTTCAATTGTCTTGTTACTTTATCAAAATTTAGGAGTTTTTATGTTAATCAAAAACTTGATTCAAAATTCTCCCCCTTTTTGATGATAACAAAACATTGAGATAGTTTGCACTCCCCCTCAATCAATGCACCTGGTATTTACATCTCTAAAACACTTTTGATCCAGGTTGGTCGTCCTTGTCCAGATGTTAGTGCACAATTTAATAGCAATTTCAGAATTGACAAACTAACACATATTGTTCTCCCCCTTTTTGTTATAATCAAAAGACATAGAATCATAATGAGATAGCCCAAAAGGTGAGTGAATACCAATTCGATTAATATATGTGTCATATGTAGGAAATGTAAACATCCGAAAAATATAGATGAGAGATGAAATGCAAGATGTATGAATGAATCTCTCAACTTGAAATGCCTCAGAGATAGCTTTAAATTCTTGAAATTCAAGAATTAAGGCATCTAATTTAGCCATACTACCCGAAGAGTCTTTATTTCTGTATGACGCTTCAACAGTTGCATCTCGAAATGGTGCCTCTGCCTCTACTGATGTTGTAGCTCTCTTTTGTAATTTCCTCTTTTCCTTAGTCATTTTTCAAAGATAAATCATTTCGTCAGTTTTAGGCTTCCTTGACTCATCTCTTTTATGAACCATCACATCTCCTTCTCTGATGTAAGGTTGGAAAACATAGCATCTGCCCACTGTTCTAAATAGCCACATGTTTCATAGCGATTCAATGCGAATTTTGCGAGATTCCTGAACATGATAGGCTTCAGATTCAGGCAGACGGACTTTGTAGAATTTGAAGACCTTGGAGAGATGACTTGCGAATGGCATAGTCTTAGCTCTTTGTCGATCTTGTGCCGAGAAGGTCAGAACATTGAAGTTTTTCTGTCTTTCAAGG
>CAODLS010049870.1:0-10235 GCA_948243855.1 Flueggea neowawraea | reverse complement strand
TTTCTTGAGATTTCGCATAACTCCATGAGGCTTGTCATACACTTACAAATCATCCATGAATACCTGCTCAATGTGGGATAATTGGCATTTGCTTTGATAATATCAGTAATTACCCGTGATGCTTCCTGAAGTAGCATAATGTTAGTCTTTGTGTAGTTTGCATACAGTGGAAGTTCTGAATGAAATGCTTGTAGTGCTTGTAGTTTTTTTTGTCTGGGTACAGAACAAGAATTTGCTCAATTATAGCTTGGGAGATGAATGAGTAGGCATTGTGACTAGTGTGAAACTAGTGAGGTTTGAAAATTCCATTAACCATTTATTTATGCTTGAATTTTAACTTTTCCTGTTCAAATGGTTCCCTGGAAGAATTACTGCCAAGCTAATTTTGAGAAAGTAGGAAAATGCATACTGTGCACGGGTCTATAAAAGATGATAATCTTGTACAGTTAACGTTCAGTTTACTTTGCATCTATAGATGTTTACAACTTGACATTTAAGAAGCCATAATTGTGAAATGTTTGCACTTTTCAGGTTGTAATGCTGCTCCTCACTATCATTTTTGCTGCTGTTCATAGTGGCTTGGCTAGTCTTCGAGACCTTGGTGAAAAGTTAATTGGCGAACGTGCATACCGTGTTTTATTTGCTGGGATTTCACTTCCATTGGTTGTTAGCACTGTTGTAAGTTCCCAATATTTTACTATGCTACCTTCAACCATTGTTGCTATTTAGTTCTCTACACTGTCTTCCTTTTCCTGTTAGAATCTCTGGTCTATCTTGAGATAAAGAAGTTCATTAGCTGACTTTTGAAGCGTTTTGTTTCAGGTGTACTTTATCAATCACAGATATGATGGGGTGCAATTATGGGACCTCCAAAGTGCTCCCACAGTACATCAACTTGTTTGGCTCTCTAATTTCATCTCCTTCTTTTTTCTCTATCCTTCGACGTTTAATCTATTAGAAGTAGCTGCTGTTGACAAACCTAAAATGCATCTTTGGGAAACTGGGATAATGAGAATCACCAGGCACCCACAGGTATTATATATCTTGTTGATCATTTAAATTTGCATGAATTCTGCTCTCTAACTGAATTCTTGTCACATATTTATGATAGTAAGTCAGATTGGATATTCAATGTTAGGATGACCTGAGATTCGATCACATGCTTGACTATAGCCACCTTTCTACTTCTGAGTATATTTGTTTGTAAGCATGATGTGTTTATCTAGGAGGACATCGCTGATTGGTCAACTTGTGAAATGAAGCTATATCATTTTTCTTTACTGATATGAATATTGAACTTTGAAATACTACCGCAGTTGATTCACACATGCTCTTGCTCCACAAAATTCAAAGTATAACTGTCAGTTTTTTGTTGCTTCTCTCTCTCTTTCGCTCAAACCAATTATCTCTTTTCTTTTTCAGATGGTTGGGCAGGTGATCTGGTGCTTAGCTCATACACTTTGGATCGGAAACTCTGTAGCTGTTGCTGCATCTGTTGGGCTAATTGGACACCATCTGTTTGGTGTCTGGAATGGTGACAGGAGATTAGCTGCACGTTACGGAGAGAATTTTGAAGCTGTAAAGAACCGAACAAGTGTAGTTCCATTTGCTGCAATCCTTGACGGTCGTCAAAAACTACCCAAAGATTACTACAAGGAATTTATTCGGCTGCCTTATTTGGCAATTACAGCATTGACTCTAGGTGCATACTTTGCTCACACACTTATGCAGTCTGCCAGTTTTCGGCTTCATTGGTAAGGTATCTGGTACGCCTGCATCGTCATCTTTTTCTTTTTTGTTTAAAGGGGTTTTCATCATCTGTCTCAATTGTATCATAATGTATGCCATATAGTTGACTATGATTCAATTATTTTTCTGAAATCAGATGACTGTAGTATAAAGTTCATCATGGCAATAGGCAAACACAAGAAATGAATGCTGCATTGTCGTAGTAGACCTGTTTTACACAAATACAAGAAACACATTTTTGATGGTTTTTGATTAGGCAGTAATCTTTACAATGCAATCGTTACCGATGATATTGCCATGCTAGTTATTTTAGATTGAAGCACATTGAATTCGGCAAGCTATTGAACAAGTTCGATCAGACAGGGAGCACATGCATCATCTGCAAATAGAATGCTATACTTAGAAAGTCTATGGTCCTGAACTCATTTGTGTCGAGATTATCTAATAAATGAGTTGAGTTTGAATGTAATTTTAAATCTCGATTTATAAACCAGTTGAGTTTAAACTTCGACTCATAAATAAGTTTAATAATGAGTTTTAATGCAAAGCTTTTTTTTTAATTAGTCATTTTATTTGCTCTTACCGATAATCGAACTCATATTCCTTAGCATTAGAGTTTACTCCAGTACCAATGAGTTACAAGCCTATTGATTTTTAATATAAAATTTAATAATTTAATTATATTTGATATATATGTTTAATATCTACCCATATTAATTATTTAGGTAATTTGTAAAAAAAAATTAATGGAAAGTTTTTTTATTATGACTTACATTAATCACTTGCATAAACTTGATAAACGAGTTTGTGAACGACTCATTTAGATTAGTGAATTGAACTATTCATTTAGATTAACTAGTTTTTTATGCATGTGCATTGCGCGTTATGGATATTTTTTTATAAATATTTTTCATAATTATGTTAAATATACACTTAATTTTTTTTTAAAATATACATAAATGCAACAATGTAAAAAATATCTTACAATTATAAAAACACATAAATAGAGAATTACATAAAAATTTTAATTTAACAAAATATTGGGTAAACATTTTTCAAATTCTCCATGAGAAATTTTTAAAGACCTTTTATAATTATATGATAAAATTTATTGTTGAAAAAAATGGTTCGTCCATGATAAGTGAACCGAATCCTTTATCGATCAAGGTGTGAGCTGAGACTGTAGACTGAGATTAATTGGAAAGTCCAATTGAGTTGGGAATGAATATGAGCCCAAGAAGCAAAGCCCATTAGGCCCAACTTCATTAGTTTAAATAAGAGAGAGAAGAAGGAAAATATGATTTTTCATTCTTTCCCTCTCCCTCCAAACATAAACGTTCTCTCTCCTTTATGGAGCGAGAGATCGACGTCACTCTCACCGAGAAGAAGAAGAGAAGTTGTTCTTCTTCGTCCCCACCAAGTCCTGCATAGATTCATGTGACTTCTAGACTGCTGAATAGCCGAGCATTTCCGTTGACAACTCGACCAACATTGAAACTTGATCTTGACCTCTGTTGTCCTCTGTTGGTTATGTTGTTTATCTGTTGGAATCGATGTTAGTAAGTCAAACTTATTAATTATATTGTTTATTAGTTAAACTGGTGTACGATTCCTTCATTAGTATCAAAGCGGACACAATTTTTTGAATATGTTTCAAATTCTTATTGATCTATATCTAGGATGCATATTGTAATTTTATTGCATTCGACTTTCTATTTTTACAGTCTATTTTGCTTCAAGTGCGTCTATTGAAAGTTTGATTTTCAAAATTTCGACAAAAGTTTTGAGATAAGCGACCTAAAAAAGGTTATTTGCCCAAGTTGCGTCGCTAAATTCCACCGCGAAGGTTGTCAAATCGGTGGAAGTCCGATTGAAAAATACTGAATGAGGCAACACATATGAATTTGTTCATCTAATCCAATAGGGCTGATAGGGCGAACTTCAATTGGTTGCACATGGACCACTCATAACGCGACACTTGGCGAGATGTGGACTAATGAGAAGAAGCCATGTGTAAGAGACGTGGCCTATTGACATAAAGACAAGTGTAAGAGATGTGGCTTAATGAGAAGGCGACATATGTCGACGACTGGCCACGTAGACCAACCGCAACTCGACACATGTCAGTAGTTGACAAGTGGCATCATGCGACAATGACATGTGGACTAATGCAGAAGTGGCATGTGGCGTAATGGGACAACGACACACTACCGCATGCCGCGATGACACATGGCCTCACGAGAGAGTGACACGTGGCAGTAGAGTGGAGAAATACGAGTGAGAGCTCCCTTTAACGCGTGCCAGCCGTGACACGTGTCCCAAACACCATTTTTTTGTGAATTTTCTAGCAAAATTAAAATTTGAAAATTTTTGAAATTTTGGGTATATTTTTCACAATTTTTTGAGTTCAAAAACTATTTTTTCCAATGTTTTGGAATATTAAAAATTATTTAAAAATTGTGAAAAATGTGTTTACTGTCAAGAATTATTTTGGAAATTAGTTTTTAAAATAATTGTTTTAAAAACATGGGAATATAGTTCTCATTTAGATAATTGAAATCAAATTTCAATTATTTGGGTAATAAGTGTCACACTACCCGAGTCGGGCCGGTGACCGGCGTACAAGGTGAACTGACTATAGAAGCCAAGTTCATCCCGCACAAGCCTCGGAGATACAGATATTCTACCCAGACATTTATTTATCAAAACATTCATTTGATAAAATATGATATATATGAAAAATATTATGAATATAATACTATCAAAATAAATATAAAACCGTCATAATATTACAAAATTCAAATGCAAAAGTATAGCTCAGTATCCCCACAGAAACTCGGTATGAAACTCTAACAACAAAATACAAAAGTAAAGCCCGAACGAGGGCACTCACTGAATAGCAAAGAATGTCTCACTGGTACGGGGTGCCGAACAGATGCTGAGCGTCAAAATATATCTGTCAGACATGCAAAGAAGATAGACAGAAATAAACCCAATAAGAAAATAACACTCTAGATTGTCTCATATGTGCATCACAAAGACAATTTTGAAACCCTTTCAGAAGATACTGCACACGTATATACTGATATAATATATATACACACTACATATGTAATAGTTTTGAGAAAACGTTTTACCAAAACTTTTGCATACAAAGCAAACAACATGCATCCAGACAGTATCATAGTATATATATATATACCACTAAATGTAACACCCTTATACCTTATATCCTATGACGTATAACGTAATAATTTAAATAAATAGAAAATAAACACGTATCATATAATATATAAGTATATATATATACATATCAAACATAAAGTTGTATAAACAAAAGTCTTTTATATGTACATATATTAAGTTCACTATACTACAAAACTCTATACGTGTAAAATTAGCAAAATGCAAATGAGGAGGAGGAGGGAGCACGTGGCATCAGTCGGCCGACCTGTGGTGAACTAATGTCTATCATCTGGAAGCTATCTATAACAAAAATCTATCTTCAACTGTGACCTGAAAAAATATTTGCGCTTTATATGAGTCGCAACTCAATGAGTATAAACCATCATCAATTTATTTCAATAATAAATAAAGCAATAATCATTAACAATAATAAATAAAATATTCAAACATATGCAAATGTCACTATGTCCAGTTTATTATTCTGGGAACTGCTCAAACTTGGATCTGCCCCGGGGTTTCCAATATGCTACTGTGAATATATACTCGTAGGTCTTCAATATGAATATGACCCGAATGTCTCCACTATATATATATATATATATATATATAACAGAGTCATAATATGGTACTAGAATAGAATGTACATAATCGTATTGTGGATTCAGCCACTAGACAGAACATAGCATGTATCTAGCCGGATAAACGGCTAACCCTTTACCCCGGCAACTAGGGTCTTCTTAGAGTATTGATATATCAAAGGTTACGTACCCTGTAACTAGGTGTTCCATATCAGAATATATTATTTACCATAATATAACAGACAGTCATACAGAACAGATTTTCATATTTTCAGAAAACATATATATATATATATATATATCTATATATATATTAACAGAGTAAAGCGTTGATTATTACAAACCACTTAAGTCTGATTAATAATTAGCCAAATAATTATTAGTCAGATTTCATGTCATATCCCGAAACAACAAAACCTATATAACTAGGAAGACACATCCTATGTGTCTGAAACTGCCATTTCACTAACCTGAAATCCGAAGCAAATGATCCAATCAGGCACCACTAGTAGGTGGCTAATCGTGCTGGCAGAAACAAGAAGCTGGAACAGATACATACGTAACAGATATCGAAAAAATGATGTTGGTACTGTGGCAGTACCGGATGAATGATACTCATATGCAGATGCAGACGCTCAAAGATGCTGAAACTCTATTCCGAATGATAAACCATCATTCGCAACCCAAAATTCAAACTCTGCGTAAAATTACAGTTTGGTCCCCGACCAATGTAAAATTATGTTTTAGTCCATAATACTCAACTAAGTTCTAAATAGCCCTCAAAGTACTCTGAAATTGCTAACTAGTCCTCGAGATAATTAGAATTCCCAAAAATAGAGCCCCAACACTAAGATGTACAAAGATGTGCAAAATTACACATTTGGTCTCTCAGAACAAAGCCTCACTCGAGTAACCCAAAGGGCTTACTCAAGTGATACCAACAGCAGCTTACTTGAGTAAGCCAGATGAGCTTACTCGAGTAACCCGTGTTCATCGCTTACTTGAGTAAGCCATCTGCTTACTCGAGTAAGACCCTACCCATATCATACCTAGCTCAACAAAACCTCGATTTCACCGATGAAAATCGATACGCAACACCCACACTGACTCGACTTAAGCCCCTAAACTCAAATCTAGAGTCAAAATCATCAATACAACTTGGAAACGCCCTAATCGACTCAAAACGAATGAGTTTGAAGCCCATTCACTAACATGTTCGATTTATTTGAATCTAAACCTACATTATGTGTTAATGGACTCCTAGAGTCCCGAAATCACAATCCTTAACACACATTCTAACAGAAACAACCTACATCTGAACCTAAAAGCATTCATTCAAACCCTAGAATGAGCATTCATGTAAAATGAAGGAAAAATGAAAGAATTAGAGATAAAGAGACGTAATCTTACCTCAAGAGATGTCTAGGAAGGAACGAGATCCAATCGAAATGGCTTCAGGACGAAATGGGAGTGTTTTGGGTGAGAGAAGACGAAATGAGACCGAAGACGGGTGGGGTATATATAGACCCCTGCCCGAAACGACACTGTTTCACGCACTGGGTGCACATCTCACTCGAGTGACAGACCATCTCACTCGAGTGGCACACCCCTCACTCGAGTAACACAAATGGTTACTCGAGTAACATGTTCCTAAGTGTTCATCATGTTCATCTCGAAACAAGGCTTACTTGAGTGATACACGTCTCATATCACTCGAGCAAGACCTAACAGCTTACTCAAGTAATCCACTGTCTATGTCACTCGAGTAACACACAAAGCTTACTCAAGTAACACATTTTCAACACCATAAGTCACCCATTCTACACTCTAATCAATCGACATCGATTCGGGGCGAAACGAAAGCTATAAAGAGCTATATCGGAATCCTACGGGATATTACATACTCCTCCCTCAAAAGAAATTTGTCCTCAAATTTCCAGACAAGCCAAACATGTGGTTCTCGGTACTACCTACCTTTAAAATCACTAACACATTCAAAACATGTAGTTGAGTTTGACTACTTTAGCTTGCCGTTAATGGTCATGATTGATTCGACCAAGCGTGTCAAGCTGGGCATTTAAACTTGACTATGTGGATTGTTTGATGTAAGAAGGGAAATTCATTTCTAGATGCATTCGCACTAGTCTTAAAAGTTTGCTAAGTCGGCTCTCATGTAGCATGTCACATGATGTGTGAACTATGAATAAAGCTTTCATGAGATCGAGAGATTCAAAAGTAGTGATTGTCTGGTTACGAACTAGGGTAAAACATACATTTTCAGTAGTTTATGTTGTTGTTGCATACACTTTAACAGAATAGAGTTGTTCTCCAAGAGACAATTTTTATTAGGATTGAGTTAAGAGCTGTTATATAACCCTAACAGGTGTACAACAAATATGCTTTCATCGTATGTTGGTCGTATGACATGGGATCTTCATCATGATTGGTATTAGTTTCATCATTGTAATAACTTGAATTTTTTGACCATTTTTGGGTAAATTTTCCGTTGAAAATTTTTTTCGAATTAATTATTTTTGACAGATTAATTTTAATTTAAAATATCATTAAATTAATTAATGATATTTTTTGAGTGTTAATATTTTTTGGTGTTAATATGATTTTTGAGGTGTATTGTGAAATTAAAATAATTGAAAATTGGTTGGAATTGAAAAAAAGAAAGAAAAAATGAAAGAAAAGAAAATAGGGAACGGACTACAAGTCGTCTGCAGTTGGGTCCAAACAGTGTGTCGTTCGGCGCGTGGAAGAACAGTCGTTTGGTGAAGGAACGAAACGACATGTCGTTCGCGTCGAAGAAGAAACGACTCGTCGTTTGCGTTGAAAAAACGACGTGTCGTTCGTTCTGACGAGAAAACGACATGTCGGTCGTTCGTTAAACGGTCGGTCGTTCGTTCTGAAGAGAAAACGACGTGTCGTTCGCGTCGCCAAACGACGTGTCGTTCGCAACGCCAGACGACCGATCGTTCGAGTCAACAGTAACCGAATTCTCATTAAACAAAACGACGCCGTTTTGATTCGATCTGGGCAGCCCAGATTTCTTTCTTCTTCGTTTTCCTCGTTTCTTTTCTTCATTTTCACCGAAGCTCTCTCTCTCTTGTCTCTCTCTAGCCATCTCTCTCCCTCTCGTCTCTCTCTCTTCCTCGTCGGCCGGACGAGCTAACCAAGGTAACTCCTCTCTCTCTCCTATTTTCTTTGGTTTATTCGGTTCGGTTTTTTGGAGAGAACCGAAAATGGATTTTCGAATTTTGGAGGGGTTTTAGGATAGTTTTCGGACGGATTTTTGTGAGGTTTTGATGGGGAGAGTGAGTAGAACATGAATATAGGTTGAAAATGGATGAATTGTTGATTTTTGATGGAAGGGTATTTTGTTCCGAATTCGGTTTTGAACGTTAGGCTCGGTTTTTGGACGAACCGAGGGTTGATTTGGATTCCTAGGATGATTTTGAGTTGAATGGTATGGTTGAAATCATTAAGTTATGCTTGGCCCGGGATTGGGGACTAATTGGTGTTGTTTTGTAACGAAATGACTAAAAGTGAAATTTTCCATATTCTGAATATTTTGAGGACTAATACTGATATTTGACATTTAGGGATTGAATATGAATTTTACATAATGGCAGAATTGTAATTTTGGAGAATATGGGGTAAAATGGTAATTTTAGAAAATTGAGGGATTTAATATTAATTTTAAATTACTTAAAGAATTAATTTAGAAATTTTGAAAGGTTTGGAGACTAAAATATAATTTTTTGATATTTTGGGAATTTAATAGTAATTTTGAAAAGTTCGGGAATTGATCTATAATTTTACACCGAAGTGTAATAATTAGATAGTTTTGCTAGACTTTGGGGCCGAATTAATTTTTGGAATTTTTAGCGTGGGTTGCATATGCATTTGTACGAATTTCGGTACAATCACGGTACCATATTTGATATGTGAATATATTATTTGTTTCAGCTCTGCGTAGTTTCTGAGGAGCTCATTATTTCACCAGTGGACTGTACTTTGGATTATTGCTCGGAGTCCAGGTGAGTGTGGTAGCATTTTAGACATGTAGGCTATGTCCTCTAAAGTCTGTATATGTTTTTGTTGTGCTGGAACTTGGCATGAAAATTTGAATAAATAAAGGATAGAGAATCCTAACAATGTAAATTACGTGCAACTTGGTTGTGAAAATCAGTTTTGAAAATTATTTTATTTCTGAAAAATAAATATTAAATTTATAATATTTATTTATTGTGATATCTGAAATGAATGTTTTGGCTTTTGAAAATATATTCGTGAGCGAATATGTTTTATTTGAAATAAATACTCTGTTTGGATTTTAAGAGTATTTTCAGATAATTTTGATTATCTGTTTGGTATAATTGATATTTGAATATTTTTGGGCAAATGTTTTGAATAAATTGTGAAATGTTTGGATTTTCGAATATCTTTTCGAAAATAAAGATTTGGTTTCAGAAAAATATATATATTTATATATATATATATATATATATATTTGAATTATGGAATTGATTTGGAATATGATATATAAGTTATATCTTATATATCTGATTTGTCTTGATATGATCGGTCACACGACCGTTATGATTTTGGATTTAAATATACTATGAGTATATGTTTTGGAGATGGGACACCTATGCTATGGGGTACGTAGCCTTTGGTATACCAATGCATGCTAAACCTAGCTACCAGGGTAGT